>PVLD010028638.1:0-19155 GCA_004027595.1 Dinomys branickii
AAAAAAAAAAAAAAAAAAAAAAAAAAAAAAAAAAAAAAACAAAAAAACACAAGAACCAAAAATCCAAGGACAAGAAAGAAAACAGGCATACATCAACAACAGCAACAACATCCACAACAACAACAACAGAAGAAAAAACACCGCTTGTTGCTGCTTTACATATTGTTATCTTCGAAGTGTGTGGTGTTTTTCTGATAATGGCTAGTTGAGGTTCTATATGTCTCATTTATCTGTATGTTAAATTTTTTCCATGCCTGGAAAGTTTTCTCCTATTACTTCTGTAGCTAAGTTTTTTAAAGATGCCTGTTTGTGCTATCTTCTGACTTTTCATTAATTCCAATTATTCATAGTAGTCTTTGAGTTATCTAGCAGCTGCCGAACCCATTGTTCATGTTTTCTTGTTCTTTTTAAAGTAATTGTCATTAATTGATCACTAACAACAGCCCTGTCTTCTAGATCCGACATTCTGTCCTCACATTGGTTGCTTCTGCTGCCAAGTGGTTTTCTGTGTATGTCAATATTTGAATTCATATTTTTAATTTCCTGAATTTCTGTTTGGAACTTTTTTATGGACTCCTATTCTATTCTGTGCTATTTTATGTTTTGTATTTCTTTCTTTAGTTCCAGAAGATTTTCATTAGTGTCTTCTCTAGACCTGCTGATCATTTCTTTCATTTGGGTCATTACCTGTTTAGTTATATCTTCTTTGAATTCACCAAGCACCTTAATGAACTGTTTTGCTAACTTCATTGATACCTTTTTAGACATTTCTGCTGTGTGCCTTATGATTTCCTCACCCTCAATGCTCCCTGGATCAGCTTTAGGGGGAGCTAGGAGTTTTTGGAGGCATTCTGTTGCCTTGTTTTCTCATGCTTTTATTTTTTCTGTTTGTTTTCTATGCTAGGGGTTGCAGCTTCTTTGGTCCAATGCCCAGTTCTTCAAGAACAGGCCACAGTACTGTTTATGATCTCCAGACAATCAAGATATTGGCATATAGAGAAAACTACTTGACAGCACCAACTATGCCAGCTTGATTATAGTAATAAAGTCAGTGACAACGACAGTGTCAAATATAAACGGGATACTGACAACCCTAAGAGCTACTCACAAACCACCCTTAACTTGAGCAAAGAGATCTGTGCCTTCAGTATAAACAGATCCTCTCTCTCTAAAGGTCATACCCACCAAACCTAGCCTCCTACCACATAATACAGACCCTATGATCTTTTTGGTTTGAGCCTGAGGGCATCTCAGGAGATCTCCATCTTGCTCTTACCCTCTCCAACCATGTCTCCCGTGGTTGTCTCTCACCCAATCTCTGCAGTAAGGTAACACTCTAGTCCAGGAGGGAAACTGTCCTGCTGCATGTTGGTCTTGTCCCCCATCAGGTCAGTCACCTTTGTCATTCTATGCTGAAGAGAACCAGGGCACAGAGCCAGCTAGTGTTCAGTAGTTTGGCTGCACAGGGCATGCAAGGCAGACAGTGCTGGGGGTGGGACCTCTCCCCTCCTCACCCATGGGGGGCACATGAGGCAGCAGGAGCAGGCAGCACTGTAGTGTCTTAAATGGTCATTATTTATTTATTGGTGGATGATTCTGCTTTAGGTTTATTACTAGATTCAATTCACCCCATGATCTCTTGAACTACAAACTAAGATATACCACAGTTTTATCCTTTCAGTATTTACCAGTCTAACAGTAAAATGAACAGGAGGAACATTTCTGATAGGAAATACTTGTCAATTTCACTGGTGTAAATATGCCTGCTCTGGCCAATTTCAAGATAACAGTTTAACAACTGGCTTGCAAATGGAATATTTAACAACCAGCTCTCTGGAGTAAACTTAGAGGGCCAGCTGCTAAGTACAAGTGGGTACAAGTGGTGTACAAATGGGTATAAGTGGAGTTATTGTGAATGAAGGTGAACCACAGTTCCATTCCCTTTGCATATTTTTGTATTTGAGTTTGGAGTGTCAAGTTAACAGTAAATGAGGCAGTTAGATAGATGATCTAACAAGAATTTCTGGAAGGACATTAATGGGATAATACTTAATATCGAGTAAGTGCACTAGAAAGACATCCTTTGTTTTGTACTTTTTTGAGATAGGGTCTTGCTCTATAGCCTAGGATGGCTTTGAACTTGTGACCCTTCTTTCTCAGACTCTTGAGTACTGAGGTTATAGACATGCATCACCACGTTGGCCTAGATCATGTTCTTTGAATCGACAAACTCAGGGATGTGTCCAGTTAACCATATTCAGGGTTACTTCCTTACCTGTCCATGGGACTAATGATGACTCAGCAGGGCTGGTGTTAGAACTGAAACCAACACCATGCATAGAGAATATAGTTAAGTTCACCTGGTGAACAATCCACAAACATTTGTTGCCTTCCCCCACAGAAACTACACTTCTGCTGTTCCTACTGTTCAAGGAGTTGCTACACTTTATTTTCAAATAATTTATTCATGTTTGTTTTTAAATTCCACATCTCTAGGATTTACACTGAGGGTTGGAAAACTGTCACCACCTGTGGGCCAAACCCGGCCTGGTTTTGCAAATAATAGCTTTGAGAGCAAGACAGAGATCTCTTCCCTAAAGTCTGACTTTTAACAGAATACACCATGCCCATTTGTTCATGGGGTGTTATTGCTGCTTTCCCGCTACTGCAGCAAAGATGAAGGGCTGTGAGAGACAGATCTGACAGCCTGCTAAAGTTGAGACATTTACTATCTGGTCCTTTATAGAAAAAGTGCACTAGTGCATGCTTTAAAGCGTTTTAGGATTTTCTTGAATGAATGGCTTCTTTTTTCTTTTACTATATTAAAACAAAACAAAGAAGGATAGGAAAAGAAAAAGATGAGAAGATTCTCCTAGAAATTGCAAAACTGGGTTGAAGCTAAGCTCTGATTCAGTCTGATTAAGAAAGCACACGTTAAGGAGTATTTTATAAATGAACTTTTCTACACGATGACTGTTTCTTCTGACCCAGGAGAGCACCTTGAATATGGAATTTGGAAGGGTGGATTTAGGATGTAAAAATGTGGAATATTATTTATAATGTGGCAAAGAAAGTGACTGGAACCACATTAGTCAAGCAAAATATGCTGATCTCTCTAACTACAGGTAAAATAACATTCAGAACATTCAAAAACGTACACAGTCAAAACTGCACAGGGTAAGGGTTTAAGAAACCGTTTCCTCTGCTGATTTTTGATGTTTACTTGGAATGTTCTCCAAGCAGCAAACAACTTACCAATGATTTTGACAGACTGAAAATGATACATCTTTGCCGCAACACAAACTACACTCAGCGGGGAACTGCTAAAACGGGCGTCATAAAGATTTCTTTATGTCTGAAGGGCAGGAAATGATCACATTTCTTCCAAATGTGCTTACATGAAAAATCAATAAACTCTCACTCTAAACTGTCTTCATTCGCATAGAGTTTGGAGGTGCCTGTTACTAATTGGGGCAGTTCTGGTTATCTGGCATTGGATATGAGTCAGGCCACATTACCTCAGGTATAAAACAGCTTGAAACTGCCCCCAATAACTCATATGCCATATGAACAAATATAGAAACATCCAGAAAGGAGGGCTGCAGCATTACACAACACTCTCAAAACCATGTTCTCTTGTATTCTTTACATTTACATCGTGAATGTTATGTCAAGATTCTGGGAAGTCACTTTTCACAAAATAAAATATAAGGTGCACATGGTGGGCTGTTTCAGGAAGTAATCAGAGGACTGACAGAAGTGAACCAATTCATCCTCTAGAAGAATGACCATGGTCTGTTCTTGAAGCAACTGAGAACGGACTGAAACCTCTAATAAGAACAATGATATCCTGAGCGTGAACTTTTCAGAGCTTTCCATGATACAATCAGCCCACTGCGGCATGTGGGTTGTAGGCTTGCCGCCACCGCCCCAGGCCCTGCTGCCTCCCCTTACACCTAGCAGCCTGCTCAGGGACTGCCAGGATTCTCCCGAGAGGGCTTTGGAAAAATGCTGTTCTGCCTCGCTGCAACACCTGATTCCCTCTTTCCTGCTTGGCTCCTTTCCCTCTTTCTTCCTCAGCGACACTGTACCTTTCTTTCCTTTTGCAATTCCTACTCATCTTTTCAGGGAAGCCTTTCCTAGCCACGTGCTTCTTTCTGGGACACTCTATCACCGACTTCTTTTATTAGTCATGATGACAATGGTACATTTACTTCTGTATTTATTTGACTAACCACTATCTACATTCCAACCTGGGGAAAGGAAATTTAATGCCTGCTTCTTAGGCAAGACACAGAGGACCAGCCAGGCATGGTGGCACACACCTGTAATCCCAGCATTCGGGAGGCTGAGGCAGGAGAATCACTGTGAGTTTGAGGCCAGCCTGGGTTACAAAATGAGTTTAAGGCCAGGCTGTACTGCTTAGTGAAACCCTCTCTCAAAAAGATGAGGGAAAAGAAAAAAAAAAAAAAAGGCGGGGGGGGGATGCAAAGGACCTTCCAGCCTCTTCTATGGCTTTACACCCTCCTGTCACGGAGCACTAGCAACCCCGTGGCTGAAGAGGAGGAGGAGCACCTGCACACGCTCAAGTGACAGCCCATGGTACCTTCTGGCTGCTCCTTTCCTGAGCTGGGAAGGGCTCTTTGGGAAATAAACGGAGTTCAAGGAAGACATGGTAAGAAGTGCACTTGTCACAGATCCATGCTGCATCCTGCAGTTCAGCTGTGCACAGGGGTTGAGCCGATATTCCGATCCCCAACACCAACCCCATTTTATTTTTGCAATCACTTCCACACTAGGAGGGTGCCAAAATCTTGCACTAGGAGTGAGAGAAAGGGGTCCTTCTGTTCACTCTAGTGGCTCAGTACCTTGCACAAAGGAGGCTTTCTAAATGTGGTTTTGCTCTTAATTACTATATTATGAGAAATTACAAAAATAAGCTAAAATAGGGAAAGTGGCATAACTGGAACCAACATATGTCCATTGTACAACTTCAATAATAATTGACACATAGTAATTTTGTTTCAACTACTCCCTCCCCTGACCTCAGCAAATCTAAAACTTCATCCATATCTAACAGAGAGGACTCAAAATACCTCTAAAGCCACTGTCATGCATATATCAATAATCTATAAATACTACTTCAATAATGAACAGATGAATGAGTCAGCACACTCTGGAGAGACCAGTGAAGGGTAAAAGAACTCTGGTTATTTTCCGTCCGCGGCTCCCTCCTGCCCCCAGTGCACCTCTTTCTGGCTCTTTGCCTCTCTCACGGTGCCATACCACTCACCTGTCGGAGTGCTGCTGCGGAATGAAGAGGAGGGGGTGATGGGCGGGGTCACGGGGGGAGTAAGGCTTCCGCTGCTGTGGCGTGGAGGTGTGGACACATTCCCTCGAGTCACTGAGCTGGACAAGGTCAGTGAGAGCTTCGGCTGAATCTTCTTCTTCAGGGACTCCTGTTCTCGGCGGGCAGCATCGGTCATGAATCTGAAAGAAGAGTTGGGGCAGGGTGTTAAGGCAGTGTCAGCAAGCATGGCAGCAACCAGGACAGACACGGTGTGACACACGCTTGGACCCAGGGAAGGGGCTTGGAGGTAACTGAGTTCTAGTACCAAATCTCACAGAAGCATCCCTTTTTCTACGCAGTAATCAGATGACCTTCCAGTTTCTTGTTGTTGAGACCCCTTGAAGTCTGGCCCATTTTTTCCATACACAGGATAGGCCTGCACCCAGGCAACACCTTTGGTTCCAAGAGGACTTCTAATTGAAAAGATTCTCTCTTGCTTTCCCCCTATGGAGAGCCCAGTCCTCTAAGCAGAGTCAACCAGGGCTGCATGCGGGGGCAGGCAGTACAAGGAAGATCACCATCAAAGATCTGTTAATGGTCTGATTTTTCTTACTTGGTTTCAGTTTGGAAATTTTAAAGTTATTTTTCCAACACTTATGTTAGTAACACTCAAACTTTATTCTTTTCTCCCTGTATAATCTAATATCTCACACATTTATGTCATTTGAGATGCAAAACAATCTACAAAATGGTTTCTCCTACCTAAAGAGCACTCACGTTTTTGTATTATTGGTAAACTTTGTCAGCTGCATTTTTCAACTTTGATGGACTCTGTGTGAACAGAGGATATGAAAGTGTGTAGAAAATGAAACAAACACCAGTGCTCATCTTGGCTGAGAGGCAGAATGTTACTATGACCCTCAAGTCTTCTCTGGATCTCTCTACCATCAGCTGCATTTTGTGTTGTTCAATATAAACTAATCTTTCTGCTCTTAATCATGCTATTTTACCTAACTCATTCCACATTCTGCCTACAAAAGCCTAGGAATTTTTCTTTACTACACTATGAAGTTTTGGGAGTCAACAGGTAGCTTTTATGCCTGGTGAAAGCTTACAATCAATTAAACACCCAATGAAACAACAGTAATATTGTTACAGTGTCTTAAAATTCTGACTTTTATACTTGGAACATGGATGGTGCACTTCTTGAATAGCTCCTGCAACACAATCCAGATATATAAACTGGATTTTATATGTTAAACTGCCGTGTAATAAAGATGCATGTGTTGCCATGAGGGCTTAAATTTTTTTGTTACAAGATGGTGATGATTTAGAAAGAAGAAAGGAACATTGATGTGAAAGAGAACTGCCTGCACCTGGGAGCCAGGTACTCATTTATTTTCAGATGCAAAATTGGTTCTACAGCTCTTAAATGTTTTTCTGCTCCTCATCTACTTCTATGCAAAATACAGAGCCTCAGAGAAAAATGTTGTCTGTCCTTATTCTAAGTAGAACTGCTAACTAGCATAGTGCTGAGCTTCTCATGATGGGGTATATGGTGTACCAGGAGGGGGCAAGTCCACAAGATAAACATGTAGCTTTTTCCAAGAAGACCAACTGCCCTGGTGGATAGTTTTTCAAATAGAAAAAATTTGATTAAACACAATAAATACAGATTTATTATAAGGTTGAAAAAATTGTACACCTTGCATTTTAGTTAAGAGCATGGTATTGAAGTCAAGGCAGGCTAGGGTTCAAGCCATGGCTGGGCTGCTAACTCTAAAGCCTGAGGCAAGCTGATAAATTTTTCTAAACCTCAGCTTCATTTTCTGTAAAATGAAATACAGATTGGATGTATTTTATCTGCATGGCTTGGGACCAAGTGTTTCTGATTTTAGAGTTTCTCAGATTTGGGAAGACTTGCACAGACCTCACCAGTTAAGTATCTCTAATCTGAAAATCAAAAGTCTTAAATGGTAGATATTGGATTAGGAATGCTCAACCTGCAATAATTATAGGCATGGTAATCCCTTTCTGCATGAGAATTTATCTTTGGTTAACTCTGGCAGCTTGCTAAAATAGTATGTCAACTAGGCAACACTCCTTATGTGGTAACAGCGACCCTTCATGGCCTGGGAGGAACTAGGTGTGATCTGTACATACCTGGAAGGAAGCTAGGGGTCCTGATTTGGCCTTCCTGGGGAGGTGCGTGTTGTAACTGGCGTGTCCTTTATGGGACACTGAGACCTGGGCCTGTGGAGTATTATAAAAGCTCTTCACTCTGATGAGGGGGAGCTTCTTATGCCAGAACAGTTCCTCCTGTTACTCTGCATCAGAATAGGCTAACGCTGTCCTGCTGGCAGACCATGCCTCTGTCCTTCATCCCTCTGCATGGACCCCATGCCCTCCACAGCCTTGGTTACTGCCCAAGTCTCAGTGCTCATGGTCTAAAAAGAGAACTTGCTGGTGGAGAAGGTAAAAGTGCCCACTTGTCTGTCACATAGTAGATGCCTTGAAACACGGATGCTGTTATTATCCTATACAGCGGTGTATGTGGTTGTCTCTATTTCACCTCTCCCTTACTCAACTCAAGCTCCTTGAGGAGGCGCTACCTGTTTCTGGTTCTGAGAGTACCTAGGATTTGCCTCATGTGCAGGAGAAACTCCACTTGTGGGTGGCTGACAGGAGTGGGCTCAGGTCTCCACTACAGTTGACCGTGCCTTTCTTCTCACCTTCCCCTTATTAATCGTGGCTTTACCTATTTTTTTTGAGACTAATAAACTCTAAAGTTTCAAGAAACATCCCGTCTGTATTTGTCAAAAGTAGGCAGATTCCCAATGACAACAAATCATCTGAGAGACGAGTTTATAGAAAACCTGAGGCAGCAGAGTAAAGGTTGTGATTATAGCCAAGAACTGAAGCCCGAGTGACTTGGCTTTGATCAAGAAACTAGACAGAACCACTTTCCATCTCCAAGACAGTCATATTCTAACATATCCATGCAGGCCCACAGGCAGATCTTTCTACCAATGGGGCTGAGAGTGTTTCCTCATTTTTGAGCAAGCAGGTACTGGTGCAGGAAGCTATGTTACTCTGGGCTGATGGACTTTCCTCAGTGGGTCCTGACATGTGATCTGTGATCTTTTCTGAGGCCCTTGGTGATCACAACTGATGTAGGGTTTTACAGCTGGAAGAAACCTAGGTTAACTTGGATCACCCAGTGTAATCCCCTAATGTTTCACAGTAATGGCCAACTGAGGAGGGGTGATCTATTCTAGCTCACTTGGCTGGTGAGGGGCAGAGTACTCAAGCATCGGCATTTAGAACCAAACACTCCTATGAAGAACACTTCACTTCCCTGTTTGTACTTGAGAGTCACATTGTGGTTTTCAAAGTTGAGAAGTTATGAGGAGCCGGAGCTTTGGGTCAGGGGAAGCACAGGGAAGACCCCTCTGAGGGGGTCCATGCTGTAAGTGGGCAGGTGCTAGGCGAAGACGCTTGGCTCTTGTGGAGCATGGATTTGCAACTCCAGTGGGATGAATTTTGGGGAAACTTACAACTCCTCTCCCCAAATTTTCTCTGCCTTGCTAAGCTAACTGCTCTCTCTACCTGGTGGCAGCAGTGTCTTGGAGCTGGCTCCTACTGGCTTGTGAGAGCCGACTGCTTGATTTTCAGGGATTTTATGAACTGGCTATTAAACATAGCCATTATTAACAATTAATTTATGTAAACAATTCAAGTACGTTAAAAACAAAGACATTTAACTCAAGATGAACCACTTCTTGGTTACTTTACCACATCTGTGTTCCTGAGATTATTTATATTAATAAGGAAGCTGTGGGGTAGAAAGATTATATAATATTATGCCACTGTTCTGGGCTCAGTGACATAATGCCAGTAGCTTGAAACTAGTCGTGGTGGGAATGTTTATACCATGGAAACTGGCAAACTTACAAATCAGGACATTTTTCTTTCCCACAAGTCAACTGTTAAATATTCGCCAGTATACCTTCTGGTTATTGTTTCTTAATGTGGCAAAAAAGGATTTGAACCGGGCTCCTTGCCTGTTCACTAGAACTAACCAGGAAAGGGATAAAGACTACATAAAAGGCTTCTTTTCTTTTCAAAAATGATAATAAGTGGCATATTCTATTAACACAATTTTTTATGGATTTATGATTTGTGTTAACTTTTAAAAAATTATGGAAGATCTATATGCAAACGAGTATATGTATTTATATAGGCTATTTAAAGACTAATAAGATGACAATCCATGTATCCACCATCCAACTTGTAAAAAAACTACCAGAATTTTTGAAGTTTCTTGCATGAAAATTTTTCTTTTTTCTAGGTAAGAATTACTTAAACATAACTACAGTATGGTTGATTTTTCAGGGTTTTTCCTTCTAACATTGTTTTTCTACACATTCAGAAAATTGAATATTTCTTCAAGGAAAAAAAAAGTCACTGGAGACTTCATTCACTGTTGACTAACAGCCTGGAAATCTGCGGTCAGGCAAAGCAATGTTTTCATTTTGAAACCAAAACTGCTGTAAGATTAATTTTAACTTTCCTACAAATCAGAAATGCCTAAGTGACTTTAATTTAATACGGTCATTTGTAGTAATATTTGTTATTGCTAGGGGAAGTACATATTCCTTAAGTAAATTTTCAAGACTCCATTATAAATCTTTTAAATCCTTAGACCACAATGTTCATTCAGTGTGACATGTTAAACGTGGAAACATGAATATAACACCACAGGGGGGAAATGTCAACTGCTGGTCCAGGGAGACCAGTTTCAACCACAAACTCAGGAAATTTACAGTATTTGCTGGAACCTGGGAAGAAATTCCACTGCTACCTCACTCGATGGCCAAGGCACCTGAGTCTATGGGTTCTACTGGGGAAACCTTACTTGGTTTTCAGAGGCACTGGAGGACCTAGAAATGGAAGCAGCCACTCAAAACTATAGTCTTTCTTGCAAAAAAAAAATCTGAAAAGAATCCCAACTCTGAGATGCATGGTGTGGTTTGGTTATTATAGGACTCTGGAGAGGGTGTGTGGTCCAGAGGTCTAAGCCCTTGTACTGTCAGGAGGCTTGTTCTGGGGCAAAGTCAACACTCTTACCTCTGGAAGTCACAACACCTTCCTTTCTGGCCCTATTTTCCTTACTTGTTAAAACTGATAAATTTTCATTCAGGCACAGTGGTGTATGCCTGTAATCCCAGCTACTTGCAAGGCTGAGGCAGGGGGAGCACAAGTTTAAGGCCAGCCTGGGCAACTCAGTAAGATCCTGTCTCACAATAAAATGAGAAGTACTGGGAATTTAGTTCAGCACTCCTTGGATTCAATCCTGAAAAAAAGTACTTTTGCATTTAGAGGTACATGGACATATGGAATACACAGCTGCTTTGGTTCTTCTCAGCACTAGCACGGAATCATTCCAGCAAGAGAACAGTGCGGTGTTCTTCAAATTTGGTTTTGACTTCAACTCATTATCATACATATATCTGTAATTCTAGAACTTGGGCTCCACAGTGAGTTTGAGGCCAGCATGGACTATGTAGCAAGGCTGGTCTGAAGAACAGGGTTGAGGGGGCAATGACAAGAAATGTATCTCATATAGTGATTCACTATACACCTACAGAAAGAGGTACACAACTTATAATTTAAAAATCTCCAAAGCTCTAATACCTAGAAAAATTTTAAAGTTTGGTGCCAAAATTCATTGGAAGACCAACCCTGACCCAAACTGCTAAAAGGTTACTTGCGTATTTTATCAGGCTTGGCATAAATAGTCATATATTTACTCTGTGCATATTAATGTGTTTGATTATATGAAGCAGGCTTAGATCCTCTGGGAGTATTATGTAACACAATACGTAGTATCTGTAGTGTGTTATATTTATGAAGACTGAAAGATTATCAGTTATGAAACATCTGGATCAAGGATGAGAAATTTTAAGTAAACATTTAAAATTAAAACTTCGTGAAAGAGTCAATGACATGTGATACATCTCTTTATTTCATTTTAACAAAACATGCTGGCTATGACCATTACTTTGATGCATTGATTTCTTAATATGCTAACAGGTCCTGACCTGGAATCTGAAGGTATTAGTGCAGTAGTTAGGAAGTGAGTTTTTGAGTTTCACTGTCTAGACTATAATCCCTGACCCATGCTCATAGCTGTGCGTAATGGTTAATCTTTGTGTGTGTGGTAGTGCTGAGGAATCAAATCCTTGTGCATGGGCCTTGTGCATGCAAGGCAAGAGCTGTACCACTGAGCTGTGTCCGTCCCCAGCCACGATGGTTGATCTTGAGTGTCAGCTTGACTGGCTTGAAATACATGTAGATCAGTAAAACATTCTTCTGTGTGGGTGATGGGGGTGTGACCATGGGACCATGCCTGGCCCCTTCTCTTAGGCTCTTCCTTGGTTGCTTTGCTTCTGGGCTGCCAATAAGAGAGCAGCTCTTTCTTTCTTTCTTTCTTTTTTTTTTTTTTGCGGTACTGGGGATCAAACTCAGGACCTTGCACTTGCCAGGCAGGCGCTTATGCCACTGAGCTATATCCCCAGCCCTGAGAGCAGCTCTTTCTGATATGTCCTGCCATGATGCTCCTGGCTCCGAGCCAGATGACCACAGACCTCTGAAACTGAGGCAAAATAAGCCCCTCCTCCTTTAAATTGTGTGTGTCAGGCACTTTCTCCCATCAGTGGAAACCAGATTAATACACTGTGTGACACTGCGCAAGTTGCCTACTTCCTCTGTGCCTCACTTTTTTTTTTTCATCTGCAAAGAGTAATAGGGCATGCCTCATACAGTGGTATATGGATTGAAAGAGTTAATACATAGAAAGTATTTGGAAAGCAGCACGACCCTCTGTGCCTCACAAGTGTCAGGTTCCTGGTTCCTTACAGATGTAAACAATACCTGTACTAGAGATCTTAACTCACAAGTCTTTCATCTCTGATGCCAGCAATCTGGCTACTTCTCAGCTGAGGTACTGAGTACTTGGGTGAGGATTTCCTTTGTGAGTTCTGCAGAGTTAGAAAGCAAAGAACCGCCTGAATGATTCTACAGACATTTATCAAACTCCAGCTACAGCTGTAGGCAGACTCAAGCATCAGTTACTATAGCTAGACATCAACGAGACTTCTTTTTTCATTAGAGACAACACACCAGGGGCTATCTATAAACGCATGAGCTCTCTTTACTTTCCTTCCTCTATTCATGGAGAAGCACCTAACTGGAGAGGGCCCTTTTAGCAAGAGAGGCCACAGGAGCGCCTCCCTGCAGGCAGCTGACAGCAGGATGTCTTCTGATCCTGGGAGGGGCTCTCTCCACTGGGGATCCCAATGTGGCACAAGACTCCACTGTGGTCACCACCAGACCTTCTGCAGAAAGCACCAGGCCAATACACTTCCTTTGAAGTTCCAAAGCTTTGTTCTGCTTTTTCAATGGCCCGATGGGATTGCCATTTTTCAGTAAAAACTTTGTGAAACTCAGAAAGTCTTTGAGAAAAGCTACAGGATGCTGGCAGATGGACCATGAGGTTCCAAGCAATTCCAAATCTGGGAATTCATCCCTCTAGACAATGACACTTCTGACATGACATGGACAATCTTCTAACCTTCCAAGGGAGAGTCCAGCCTGGAGATTATGGAGTTTTCTTTCTCTGGCTAGTACTATGTGCAATCCAGAACAAGGATGAACAGACAGCCAGCAGATCAGCAAAACGACCATAGGACACTGTACTGGAGGCCGTGGGAAATGACAATAGGAACAATGCATACATCTCAGCACGCAATCATGTGTGGTCCACATGTCAAGGATTTGGCTGCTCTGGGTCTCCATGTAATGATGGCTTTCAGAATGCACATCTGCTACTAAATTCACGGGCAGGGCTTCTCGTTTTAGCAGCAACCTGAATCCAAAGTGCAGCTGAGGAGTATTTGGTTAAAAGACCTGGCCAGTGAAACGTGACCTTGAAAGCAACAAGTGGAGGAAGCATTTGTCAGTGCTCTTCATTAACAGAATGGCCTTTTCGTGTGACCTGGGATCTTAGTAAGTGTTCTTCTTTTTAGTAGACAAAAGAAAATTTGCACTCTCAAATAAAACTGATTTCAGGTTTTTTAGTAATGTTTGAAATATTATGTTTCACTTCTTACCCCAGAGTTAGTTTTGACTTCACGATCTGAGGCCCATGGGGGTGGATTTTGAAGCTTCATAAAACTTTTTGCAGTATCACCAAAATTCGGAGCCCCTTTTAACACTCTGCTATTAAATTTTTAATGCAAAAGAGTAAAAGTAAAAACCGCCTGGAAAATGCTACTCCATCAAATTTGTTTGGCACTTGTGAGAGGTTTGTGTGTGTGTGTGATTTTCACCTAACATTCACATTGGTTGTGGGGATAAACTGTGAAGCACCCAGTCTACATGGTCCATGGGCCAGGCTTTGCCCTCAGACACCAAGGAAAAGCCGGCAGATTTGCTACATTAAAAGAGATATTAGTTTTTTCACTTTACTTTTTTTAAAACTAAGTGCATATCTGATATACATGGTAAGACATAGTTCCTAATTTGTGAGTAATTCTTATCCAACTTGTTTAAAATACATGAACATCAGGATAAGCCAATTTCTTATCAGACTGTTAGCCAATTTTGCTTATGACCTGGCCAGGGATATAGCTCAGTGGTACAGTGCCTGCCTGGCAAGCGCAAGGTCCTGAGTTTGATTCCGGGTACCAAAAATAAACAAACAAAAATTAATCAATTAATTTTGCTTATGAATGCTCACTTTAATTTTTGAGACAGAAACAGGAGAAAAGAGAAAGAGGTGAGGAGAGAATGACAAGAGGTGATCCCTCCCTTACATAATCATATTTTCTTCCCTCCCTCCTCCTCCCCGCTTCTCTCTTTCTGTCTCTGTCGCTGTCCCTGCCTTTTTCTCTTTCTCCTTTTCTCTGAGCTGAGTCAAACCCAAAACCTAAACATGCTGGGCGGATACCCTGCTCCTGAACTTCACATCCACTATTTTATTCTTTATTTTTCTCCCTTCTTTAAAGGTGGCTACAGTAAGTATATTCTATAGTACATTGTAGCTTGGATATTCTAAACTTGTTTTTACAATTATTTATTTTGTAACACTGATTAGATGATTTTTAAATTGTCAAGTGTACCTTTCCTAACTGCCAACTACCATCACCAGCCTACATTTTTAAAAAAGCATTTTTAACATAAGACATATAGGAAGGGCATCATCTTGGAATAAAATAGTCCTTCAAAATTTTTTTAAATGATTCTGAGGATCAAACCCAGACCCATGCACATGCTAAGCGCATGCTCTAATACTAAGGTACATCCCACTCTCTAAAATGATCCTTCCTTGTTTGCTTTATCCTGAAATTATAACAATAGATCGTAGGAGATACATGCTTACATTTTTTTGATACAGAGAGGCTGTAGTAAGAATTTTTTTGTCATCATTGCGTATGTACATAGACATGTATCATCTATAATATATCCTTTATAATTATTCTCTAGATAGATAGTATTCAATATCCAACATTGTTTTCTGTCATTTTGTTAAAAATTCAGTTTTAAGAAATGTTAGCCAAATGGAACTCTTACATTTAGGCAGAATTACCTCGAGCGTTCTGGGCAAATAGAAAGGCAAACACAAGAGAATACAAGTCCAGCAGCTTCTCCCTTCCAAGAGCTGGGGGAAAGGTAAGCAAGCACTGAGTGTCCTCTGGTGACCGGCACATGGGGCGGTGGGTACAGGGTACCCTGGCATCTCACAGGCTGCAGACTGGTGGAATGGCCTCATGAACAGCACCATTCAAAGGCCAGCAGCTGCTGTGTAGACAGTTCTTAGGAACCATTTTTTTTTCTTTTAAAACAATAATACCTTTTCCTGAATTTTAGCACTCAAATGAAATCCATGCACCAAAGCTGAGTAAGTGAAATAACAAACAGAATTGCACCCGTGAATGCACAGTATTTCTTTGTATGTTCCCAGTAAAGTTTAGGTGTTTTCTTCACATCTACGGAATAACACAGTCAGGTTACCATAATGAAAATTCTGGCTCAGAGTCCAAGAACCACTCTTTAGTGCAGCCAAAGCAGGCACCAGCAACGACTCTTTTAAGTCACGGTCAGCATAAGTTATCAGTGAAGCAGTTAATTTTGATTTACTTTAGCTTGAATAAAGTAAAACAGGGTCCTTTCACTGTCAACATCAAGAATTAAAAAAAAAAACACTTCTAAAGACACCACCATTCCTTCCTTGCTTTGGAAGCCAGACCCTCTCTTGGTGACTCATCATCCTTTCTATTCCTTTTCCACCTTCACTGAATCACCAAGAACTGTATGGCTCTTTCTTACACATGGTTTTCATTGCTAATCTGACATCTGTGTAAAAACCAATGAACAAAACAAAGAAGTTGCAGTTTATGAGGTTTTGTGGTGTAAAATTACAAATAGCTTTCGTTTTCTTGTTTTGCCTCCTCTGAAAATAAACTAAACGACCTACTGAGATTTCAGGCTAAACTGCTAATGAGATGATGCATACTTCTCCCCATAAACTGGAAGGTGTTTAAAAAATAAAGACAAGATGAGATTTATGGTCTCCTGAGTTTCAGTTTTAGCATATGACTGGGGCCATGGCCTGGTGGTTGAAAATCTAGGATCTGGGTACAAACTCCTGATTTGATTGACCAGGTTGGTCAAGCTTAGGTAAACTGATTTTACCTTTCTAGACTGGGGCGCCCATTATAAAACAGAGATGACCTTAACACATCGTGGGCATTACTGTCAAGATTTCATGAGGAAAATGCATGAAAATCACTTGGCTCAACATAATGTTCAATATTTGTGAGGAGGCTAATCAGACATTCAGCATTTCCATAGGTATTGTCTAACCCTTACCAGGAATTACGAGAACCTGGTTTTAAATGTAACAGCTGTCTGCTTAGATCATTCCTACAGAGGGGATCATTTGGGGCAGAAGTTATGTCCTCTACAGAAAGGCTTACACAGATCTCTAAGTCTGGGGCCCGACATCTTCATTTCCAAAGTAAAGCAATTCTCTGTAGATCTTGCACTTAGGCAAGCTCTTCTTTTTTTCTGACCAAGGGAGATGGGCACCACTCACTCACTGTTCAGCCAGGAACAAGTGAGTGCTGCGAATGCAACATCGAGGGATGTGGGGTGTGAGAAGTCTCTCTTTAGTAAAACACTGGGTCGAAACAGGAGAGGGGAAGCGATGGGATGGCAGAGGGCTCCAGGGAGGGAGGAGGCCTCAGATAGGTTATACTTATGCACACAGACTGGCTCTGGTGCATTTGTCACATGCTCTGCCCATACACTGCCAACGCATCACAGCGCTCCGGTCTGCCGTGTTTGGATTCAGCCTTTGACTTCCTTAGCACCACACACTAGGTATCACTACAAGCCAGTGCCGACGTCATACAAGCTGAATGTCCGTGCCGTCCTGGGCTGATCCATTTGTCTTCTCCTCCATTACTCACTGCCACCTCAGCCTTGGCCTAACTTGAATGCTGCACAATTTACCCATTCCCAGAGAGGCGCAGAACAGAGATGGACCTGAAATATAATATCTGAGAGAGAACTGAGTAGTATGCTTAGGACCGCAGCTGTCCCCAAAATGATTCAAGAAAATGAAGTACCTATTCAGATAATACCTGGTCATGAATGCAAAACGCTCAAATTTATTTTGTGTTCTATGTGGTCACTTACACAGAGTAGCAGTCAGTAGATGGACATTGTTCAGGAATAGAGTAAATAGTACAGTTTTCTTAAACGGATTAATCCATTTAGATGGTGAAACTACTTTTCAGGCAAAACTAGGTCTACATTTGCACAAAGCTAGCTCATCCCTTCACAAAGTATATGCATGTGAGCATTTCAAGCTTACAGACTTCAAGGTACATGAACCCATGGACTGATTTTTTCCCTCCCTTTTGCTGCAGGAGTTCACTGCTTCCTGACTACAATGTTAATAAAATTCAGAGGAGACCACTGTTTTGGACTGAGTTCCTGCAGTAGGCCCCAGCAGACCTGACCAAACCAGAACTGAGTCACTCCTGCTAGATACCACATAATCCAATTGAAAAAGGAGAGTCCAAAGAGTTAAAGGAAAAAAATATATATACATGTCACACCAAACAATCAGAAATGGTCTGCTTTACATAAGCTGGCATGAGAATGTCTCCTTTGCTTCTTGTTCTTTGTGTTAGTTTGCTCCTGCATCAGCCCTTCTCTGCCTGAAGAACCCATCTCCTGCACTCCTTTCCTTGGAATACTATTGTGTCCTCTAGAAGATGTTGCCCTATCCTAGAACTGCTAACAAAAGGCAATTAGAGCTTCAGTTTGCTTTAATTTCGCCTTGGACAAGGGTGTACTTTTCTTGTTTTCCTGGAAGCCCCAGCCTTGGATGCAGGAGGGCTGGGACCTTCAGTTACTCAACATGAAGCCCTAGGCCCAGGCCCCGCACTCTCAATAAGCAACGCGCTGTAGAGGAGGCTGTGCGGTTTACATTCTGCCTGTAATCCATTAAAGCTATAATTACACTAATTAGGGATTTGGGATAATCAGGTTGGCCCAAAGTGGGGGCCTGTGCTCTGTGAAGAAAAGCCTTGCTAAATAAACCTGCGGGATAAACAGGATTGTAGGAAATACGCATCTCTGGGAACCAGCTGATGCTACGGATTAGCACATGATGTTGGCATGCAAATGAAGGCTCCGGGCTGAAATAGCAGAGGGGCTGGAGGCCCCTCCAACAAGCACTTCATTAGGAGTTCAGTACAGAAGCAGGTCAATCTCAAACTATCTACAAACCCCATTAAATAATGAGGTCCCAGCAATTTGCTTAAAGTAAAACACGGGTCCCTGCTATGAAGGGAACTTTACAAAATTTTCACTTACATCTCCCATTCAGTTGCCTGGGGGATTCTTCATAAAGTTATCTGATCCTGTGTTTTTTTATTGAGAAACCAAAGCCATCCAGAGAAAAGGTCTAATCCTTGTGTGTGGAGGGGAGAGATATATGTAAGGGTTTGCAAAGTGCTTGCACTTCTAAGGAATTTTGCTCTGGTTGGACCTGCAACCAAACTTTCATTTTCCATTCAAGAAGGTGAGAGAAATCCTGGGCCAGTTTCCCTCCATCCTCTGCATCCCACAGAATGACAAGAGCCTCCAACTGACCTTAGAAGGAAACCTCTTACCCACGCCTATAAATGAGGTGGGTGATGTGGAGCACAGGAGGTGGTGAGAAAGACATCAGCAAGACTGTTGTCTTAAGTAGTCTAAGGGTGAAAGTTAAAATTTTAAAAAACTGAGATTTACTTAAGAAAAATAAAACATTTGTACCTTCCCCACCCCGCCTAATTCCCAGTGCGGCTTCCGTGACTGCTCACAGCGCATGTGGTCTTAAAGGCTCAACGCAGGGTTTGGGAAAGTGGGATTCTTTGAGCTGCAATGCACGAAGTACGCAAACAATGCCAGCAATGCCCGTTAAAACTGGGAAAAGACTCAGACATGTCACAATCCAGCGCCCTGGTCTCAGCCTGATTCGTGAGTGGTGCGGGCAGAGTTTGCAATGGCACCGCTTCATTACACGGCTGGCTTTGGCCTCACTTACGCAATGAACCACACTTCGCTGTGTCCGCTTCACGCCCTGGGAGAACATGAGGAACGTGCGCAGAAGCTTTACGTCTTTCAGGATACCCGGGGGCCATTCAGCGGGTAATTCACTGAACGGAGCCCCAGTGTCTCTGAAAGAGTTAACTCACCTCCTGAGGGCCTGGAAATCTGCCATCAGGCCTGACAGAACCAAC
>PVLD010028639.1:0-19149 GCA_004027595.1 Dinomys branickii
GAGCTGGCATATTAAATGATAGCAAAAGTTTTAGAAAAGTGTGATACATCCACAAAACAATATTATGAATCATTAAAATTATATTTGATGTTATTAAAATAAAGAAATATATGATGTAATGTTCAGTAAAACAGTATGAAGCATAGAGTAACACCAATTCCATAAACTGGATACTAAATTGCATACATAGTATTATCTCAACTGAATTAAAAATGTTTACCTTTTCATAGTGTATTATGTTTGCTTTTGTTCCTGCTTCTGAATAGCTTTCTATACAGTACTTTCTCAATTTACTACAATGAGCACAGGTTAGTTTTATGATCAGAAACAATTTTAAGCAGAAATAAACCACTCTTAGTTACCTTTAAATCTTTGGTTGTAGCCCTCTTTAATCCTAATTCTTGGCTACAAAAACTACTTCTTGCAATACCAAGCAAAGGCAAATGTGTTGCAAGAATTTGGGGAACAGAAAGAAGGCTTGGGAGAGCCTGGAAAGCACTGGGGTGCTGCAATAAATGACCTCTGACCAGTCTTCTTGGTATATCCCTTGGCTTTGATGACCAGGAAAGTGTCCTATGGTCACAAGTAGGTCACCTGCCTGGTTTAGGGTGAAGGAGTTGGCCCATGGACATTCACCAGAGGAAATAAACAGTATTTCCTGTAAGACACAGTTAGATAAAACCTAGTCTCCCAAAACTCTAAGGGTGCTGTTGATCAGGTCCTATTGAACCGAAACATGATGTTCCCACTGTGTGTCTCTTCTATCAGTCATTTTGCTGCTGGGACATCTTCTCCATCATTCCTCTTCCATTCATTTCCTATTTCCCTGAAATGTGACTCTTTTCCCTCTACTCTGTGTCAGCTTACTTAGAACACCAATGGAGCTACCGGATCCAGTGGATGTTTCTCGGGCCTTATATCTTTCTAGATGTGACTTTTCCTAAAAGCAGAACCTAAGACAAGAAATTAAATGTAAGAAGTTTATTTAGAAGGTGATGTCACAGTATGCCTTATCAAGCATATTGCCACCATGGGTAAGGGGAGTTTACTACTGCTGGGGACTCTGGGAAATGGCACAGAATACGCATCTCAGAGTTATGTCACCCAAAGGCCAAGGGAGCTGGAGTAGTCATATACCAACTTTCCTTAATCACTGGTTGAGGATTGCTGGGGTGGGGGTATTCCCTGTCACTTCCTGTTTTTCATTCCCATAGTGAGAGTAGGCTCTAGAAGCCAGCAAAAGTCCAGAATCAAAGACATGTAGCTTCTAGCAATTGGAAGTCAGGCTACACACATTGGTGAGGGCTGAAGGAATACAGGAAGGGACATCGGTATTTGCTTTCTGAGACATTCCTGTGCCATTTCATATTGCTGATGACTTCCGGAAATCCTTTCTTTGGATGCTGGAACTTCTCCCTCAATTTATGTTTGGCCTTCTTGCCACTTCTAAGGCTTCTACATGGGCTCCTGTTTGTTTGTTTTCCTACAGGTAGATGCTGGTAATCAGGCAACTATTGTCTTCTCATCCCACATACTTTCCTTGGCAACTTCAATCATATCCTTGCCACCAAAGCCCATCTACAGACTCAATGGCCCAGATTTATATTTTTAGCCCTGCTCTCTTTTTCAGAGTCTAGACCCAACAGTTTAATGAGCATTTCCACTTGGCTCCGCCATGAGTATCTTAACTCAATATGTTTGAAAGCTACCTCTCCAGAGGGGCACAGTGGCACATACCTGGACAACTTAGTGATTTATTTTTTATTTTATTTTTTTTGCGGTACTGGGGATCGAACTCAGGACCCTGCGCTTGCTAGGCAGGTGCTTATTCCACTGAGCTATATCCCCAGCCCCCCAACTTAGTGATTTAATAATACCCTATCTCAAAAAAAAAAATTCAAAAGGACTGGGACTGTAGTTCAATGGGAAGGCCCTGGGATCAATTCCTATTACCACCATTACCACCACAACAAAAATTACCTCTCCAAATCTTATCCAAAAATTCCTCTTTCCCTGAATGCCCTCTCTCAAAATGCAAGCACCATCCTTCCAGATTCGCAAATAAGAGGCCTAGAATTATCTTTCCATCCCTCTTCCTTGTCTTTACACCTGGTGTCTAATTGGTCACAAAGTCTTACCAATCCTAACTCCGCATCTTCTCTTTGCTGAGCCCTCTACCTTTAGGGCCAACTAATTTGAGGCACCATGGGCAATGAAAGCAGGGTATGGAAGGAAGCCTAGCTCCATCTCCAATCTTCTGTTTCCTTTTTTCAGCTCATTACATTTCCTCAACCTCTGTTCACGTCATTCCCTCCCCTTTGACTTGGAAAGGCCTCAGCTTGTCTGACTCCCCTGCAAGTGATTGTTACAGAACTTATTATCAGGATCTTCCCACTGTTTGGAAGATTCCAAATCAGTAAGGATCCAGCTCAGCTGTAAATTACAGAAGTCCAAAATAACTGGGGATTAAATAAGGTAGAAGTATACATTCATTTTCTATGTTCAAAACAATTGAAAGGAAGTCATTACGGGGCTGAGGTCCCCCATAGTATCTCAGTTTCTACTTCTAAGAGAACCCTAACTACAAGAATGGAGAAAAACTCACCAGGGGGGCCAGGCATGGTGGCATACACCTGTAATGCCAGCACTCAGAAGGCTGTGGCAGGACCAGCCTAGGCTACAACGTGAGCTCAATGCCAGCCTGAACTGCATAGCAAGACCCTATCTCAAAAAGAGGAGAGAAATCCCCTGGGGGCATTTGATGCAAATAAGAATTGTCCCGAGCACAGTTCTTAAACAACTTGACTAAATTTCAGGTGTACATAAATCTATAGAGGGTGGAAGCCCCAGGAAAGTTTTCAAGAAGTTCCTTCTCCTCCTTTATGGGGAGCTATTATGTGACAGCGCTACACAATGGCCTAGAAGAAGCAGTCTTGTGATGGGGCATCAGAGAATGTTTCACTAGAGGACTGCTCCCACTGGAGTTCCTTAGGACAGACATATTTGCCCATAATTTTCCTCACCATCACCCCCTCCAGTCTCCCAACTTCTTGGTGTTTTTCTTCCCCTCATCCCCTCAGGCTTACTCACTCTGTCAGCCCAGTAACCGGGTCATAGGCCCTCTCTGAGTCTTATGCCATTTGGGATGGCCCTGGGGTCCCAAACTCATCTAGTAGCAGAGGGAGATTGAAATAAGGCCTTAAGAGTTGATAATGGCTTCCTCCAATTAACCCCTCACAGAGGATATGTGCATCTTAATTGAGGACAATCTTGAGTCAGTGTTTTTTCACTTGAGGCCTCTCACACAAAGTGAGGACTAGCTGCATAGTGCCCTAGGCCAGAGACCTCTCCTATCTGTGGGCTACCAGTGCAGGGATTCTAAGCTCCATCCTCTGCCTTAGGCCGCACTGGCAGCTCCAAAGGCTAGGGTGGTTTTTATCTCAGCCATATCAGTAACCTACACTTGCAATCCACACTAGCACAGTGAGAGGGAATCCACTTTACACCATCGAGGGAGGAAAGATGCCAATGTGGCACCCAAGGAGACAAGGGAAGGTTGCGAATTGGTACTTTAATATAGAAAAAATGTGCTTTTAAAACTTTTTGTTATATTGTTTGATAAGTTATGCAGGCCTATGTCTTGTAATCTGAGAAACTACTTTGAATACAACAACACATAATATATTAACTATTGTTAATCTATTATCTTGTTTTGCAATTCTGTATCATTGTTTTCATTGTTTTTTTCTCTTTAAAATAAAAACAACTTTTTATTTGGAAAATTTCCAAAATTACACAAAAATAGAGACTGCAAGTAAACCCTTGGTACTTTCTCATTCTTGTTTCAAGTGCCTCCCCACTCACCCACACACTTTTTTACTGTTTTTGCTTAATTTTCTGAAGCAAATCTCATTTGTCATGTGATTTCACTTCAATGTGCATGGAGCTGGGAGAGAGAGGAATGAGAGGAAGAAAAGGACTTTTCTTATATAACCAAGTATTTATTGTCACAGTTAACAAACAATAACAATTCATAAATGTTATTATTGCTCAGTCCATATTTAAATTTGTAGACACTCAGGAAAACAGAGAAGTGTTTTATGAATGAGGGGATACTCTTTATCACATCGGAGCAGAGAGATTTGGCACAAGTTAGAGGAGAGATGGCTCTCAGACCCTCTTGGAACGTCCAGTTGAGATGGACTAAGAGTCTTGCTAAATTGAAAAGGCAGATTATCTTGTTATACTTCATCAGTGAGGGGTAGGACGTTAGGAGATTAGAGCTGGGTCAAACTGGACAACCAACAGGGTGGAATGTGTTAAAAGTCATAAAAAACCCACTGTTAACTGGTTGAATGAAACCTGCCCTAAAAAGAGAAGACGGGTGCAGAACACAGGACCCCAGGTGTAAGGCTTTTGAGCACTGCTCCTGGGGCCAATCAGAAAGCAATATTCTTAATCTTTTATTTGAATTCTGCTCTACTCATGGTACCACTCAGAAAAGCACTATTCCTAATCCTTCATTTGAATCTGCTGCTGCTCACAGGACCTATTAGAAGATGCTATTTTTAATCTTTTGTTTATATATACCCACAAGCAATCAAAAGACACTATTCTCTTTTTTGTTCTTGAGACAGGATCTCATTGTATAGCCCAGGCTGGCCTTGAACTCACTGTGATTCTCCTGCCTCAGCTTCTGGAGTGCTGGGATTACAGGCGTGTGCCACCATGCCCAGCAAAAGACCCTATGCTTAATCCTTTGCTAACATCCAGTCAGAGGCCAAGGGAGTTTTTCAGTAGGACAATATACACTCGGTGAGGCCAAATGAGATTTTTTTCTTTTTTGAGATAGTCTTGCTGTGCAGTTCAGGCCGGCCTTGAGCTCACTTTGCAGCCTGGGCTGGTCTCAAACTGCAATGATCCTCCTACCTCAGCCTCCCGAGTGCTGGGATTACAGGCGTGCGCCATCATGCCTGGCCCAAATGAGTTTTTGTTAGGACAGTTGTCCCAGTGCCATATTTATAGGAGGTGTGGCCTAATTCAGGTATTCTGGGTACTAATGGCTCTTTTCCCTTTCTCCTTGGGCTGCTGTGAGCCTTCTTCATTGGCCCACTCTTGCCCGACAGAGTGCACTTTTTTCCCACCTTCAATAAATCTACACCTTCCCTTTTCCAGTCCTTTGCTCAGGAAAGCAAGGACATGGACAGAAGCCCCCCAGCATCCCCATCTGGTAACAAGTGCAATAAACAAGCCAGATGTACTGGAGCACATGTGTAATCCCAGAATTCTGGGAGACCAAGGAAGGAGAATCAAAAGTTTGAGCCCAGGCTGCTCAATTTAGGCACTTAGTGAGACCCTGTCTCAAAGTAATAAAAGGGGGCTGTAGCTCAGTGCAAAGGGTCTGGGTTCAATCCTTAGTACTACACCAAAAATAAAGACAGGCAGATAGAAAGACAGAGACAGACATAATGACAGAGACAGAGCTAGAGACAGAGAGATACAGAGAAGAAAAATGAAAAGTAGATGTCTTCATTCCAGTTTCATTTCATGCTTCTAGTCACAGGATTTTAAAGGTACTGGAGAACTATTTCTACTCACCTCAATGGATTCATATTGGTCTCTCTGTGAACAAATATGAAAAGACTCCTTGTATGTTCTAAAGGGGAATGTTACTGCAGTGTCTACTTGTTCTTTGCATCAAAGGCTCAGGAACAGCAATGATAAGGATCTGCACATTTGTATGTGAGCCAGAAATTGTCCATTAACTTTCTAAATGATCCAGTCACAGTCTACTGAATTTGGAAGACCTGCCAAGGATGAAACAGCTTTTCCTGCTCAACTGGAACTAAAGAAAAGTAGTCTGGGACAGAATGATAAGTCAAAGAAAGATAAAAATCACTACCACTTCTACCAGCTTACCTAGAGTAGTCTTTGTTTTGATCTTATCTGGTCAAGCTACACCTTGCTTGAAAATGAATGCTTTTGAGATATGGCTAACTGTTTTGAGCTTTCATTACAGCCCAGGAACTATTCAAAGGACTCGATATGTCTTGGCATATTTAATCTTCAGAGTTTTATGAAGTAGGTATGATTATTATTCTCACTTTTACAACTGAGAAAAGTAGATCACAAAATGATAAGGCACAATGTGTCCAAGACGACAGAGTCAATAACTAGAAAAGTCAAAGCTTGAACCTGTGACATCTAGCTCTGGCCTGTACCCCTAAGCACCACGTTATATACCACCTTGAGATGAGCCATGTAGTCTTGTGGTTGATGAGCCTCATAGTGTTTTTATGCTCATAGTCTTGTCTGCTATCACTGGCTCTGTCATTTAGCTTTGTACCCACACTCTTCCTGTTGTCTTTAATTCATGTCCACATATGTACCTGTCTTTCCACATGAAGCTAAGAGCTCCTTGAAGGCAAGGACTATCGTGTCTCAACAGTGCTTAGCAACAGAATGGTTACTGACCATACATCCAAGGTCAGAGAACTGGCAGCCAGGTGAAATAAGTGAAACACTGACCTCCAATGCAAAATTGAAGGGGACTACAATAAATTAGTCATCAAGATGAATATTTTCAGACAATTCTTTTTGTCTTTTTCAGACAGGGTCTCATTATGCAGTTCAGGCTGGTCTTGAACTCACTTTGTAGCCCAGGCTAGCCTTGAAATCACAGCAATCCTCCTGCCTCAGCCTCCCCAATGCTGCAATTACAAGCATGTGTCACCATGCCTGGTAGGCAATTAAAAAAAAAAACTCAAAAGTCAGATCAGTAACAACACTGTGCTGAGCCATATTAAAACCTGAAGCAAAAGAGAATAATCAGTCATAATGATCCTATTTTAAATATTGATATTTTGGCCATCATAGATTTTTGCATTAATTTTGATTCTTGGGAAATATTACACTAAGATTGTTCTATGTCTTGATGACCTAATTTCGTGGTGTTCCCTTCATCCTTGCTCATGAGATGAGCGTTCACTTGCCTCACTCTAGTCCAGTCCCTGTGGATAATCAAATAAGAGAGTTCCTCACCAACATTGATGTTTTACAGATGAGAAAAAGATGCAGAAATAGAAAGCTTTACTCAAGGCCACACAATTCACTGGTGTCAGTTCTTTGGGCATTGGAACATAGACTGTAATTTTGTATTCTCCAAACTTATTATCTTAAAATGGAACTTATACTTTAGCCAAGAACACAACTGACACAAATAAATGAAACAGGCAGACTAAAAAGGGGAGCCCATTTTACAGGTTTCCCTAATGAATGTATTATCAGTTACTTATTTATGATAATAATTGGAGAATGTGACTTTACTGCCACCATTTTAAGAGAATTTATTGTAATTAATTTATTCAACAAAGACATTATATTTTTAGTAAAACTGTTAATAGGCCATAAAATGACCCCCCAAGACCCCAGCAATCAACTAATTTGTTAGATTTAGCCATTGGATAAACCAATATTAAGTGAAATAACTGTGTTTTACTTTAAAAAGAGGATGAGCATAGTTGCTATTCACAATCAATAATGCAAAAACCAAAACAACACACATTAAGTCAACAAAGTTGAAAGTTATAATGGACATTGTTTCTAGAAAAATCTTTGTGTTTGCCTGACTCATGTGAAACTGGCTCTCTGGTATTTCAAAATGGTTGGTAATGAGGCTACAGCTATTTACTCGCACTGTGAAATATCCTTCAAAGAGCACGTCCTGCTACCAATGCCTGTTCATTAAACTACCGTTCACTGAGCACCTACATGTACCAGAGTTATAGTCTGAATGCTGGACCCTCAAACTTCAGATGTTGAAATCCTAACTCCCGATATTGGGATTATGCCTTTATAGAAGAAACCCCAGGGAGACGCTTGCACTTTTCTCCCTATGAGGGCATGGAGAGATGTCATCTGTGAGCTGGGGACAGCCCTTACCAGGGACGTTGATCTTGGATTTCCTATACTTAAGAATTGTGAGAAA
Organism: Dinomys branickii; assembly: GCA_004027595.1. Lineage (NCBI taxonomy): Eukaryota > Metazoa > Chordata > Mammalia > Rodentia > Dinomyidae > Dinomys > Dinomys branickii. Next base: position 7,988 of record PVLD010028639.1, read on the forward strand.
TAAATGTCTGTTGTTTATGAGCCACCTAGTCTGTGGTATTTTGATACAGTAGCCTGAAATGACCAAGACAACCAGGTTGTGTGTTAGATTATGGGATATATAATGCAAAGTTAGGGCCCTACTTTCAAGAGGAATGGGAGGAGGTTGGGTCAACAGGAAAAGTTCTAATGCATTCAGTGGTCTACCAGGAGGATCGGAGCAGGCCTCTCAGAGAGGCCAAAAGCACATGAGTTTGGAGAACTAGAAAGATGTAGTGGCTACATGGATATATAGAACAGGGGAGTGGGACTTGTACTGTCATCTCCAGTTTTAAAGAAAACAAGTGGGCACATGTGATAGAGAAGTATTCAATCTATAATTACTTGTTGGGCCATTAATATATAAATAGCAAATTAACACTACTAACTATAAATGATATATTTATTTTCAACAGCCTCTAGCTTCATCAAGGAGACTGCCACAAACATAAACCTCCAAGAGAAAAGTGTTTCTCTTTGTGGACAGGGAAGAGGACGAGCGAGAGATGGAAGAAAAAGGAAAAGGGCTAAGGGGCTTGAATGTGATCAAGGCATGTTAAACACATGTACCAACTTCCCCAAACAAACCCCACCATTCTATAATATTGGCATATCAGTGTATGTTAATTATTAGGAACATAGTATTATTAATTAATATTGACATACCAGTGATTTAAAAATCTTCCCCTCTGTGTTATGTATATAAGGCCTAGAAATAAGCAACACCTTATATATGTTTCCTATGTTCAGTGGGTGATTAACTTCTGTTGCTGAGTAAATGAAAGAATAAATCTAGAAGAAGCATAAAACTCCTGTGTATTTGTTATCCATTGGTGTGTAACAAGTCACCCCTAAATTAGCATCTCAAAATAATGAACATATATTACCTCACAGTTTCTGTGGAGGAGAATCAGAGAACTGCTTAGCTAGGTGGTTCTGGTTCTTGCCTCGACTACCACGGTCTTATCTTCATGAAACTACAAGATCACCTTCCGCACTTACTCAGGCAACTGTTGACCAAAGGCTTCAGTTATTTGTCCCATGTGCCTCTTTCCATGGGGAGCTAACATGGCAAGACTTGCTCAAGAGCAGGTGATGATGATGATAGCGATGAATGTGTATTTGTGAGAGACGCAACGTGACTAGGTTTCAAGTCACACACCATCACTTGTGCCTTATTCTATACATCTGAAGTGAAACAGTACTAGGTTCAGTCATCCCTCCAAGGGAAAGGACTACCCAGTATGGAGATGTAGGGACCATCTTGGCAGCTACCTATAGCACCTTGTGCATCGTTAACTGACTATGCATATAGCAGCCTCCAAATGCTCAGACAAATGTGGTTTCTGCTGTGAAAGTGATTATAAATGATTTGTGAACATTTCTCTCATAGTTTTGCAAACATAGTAGTGCTATTACCTCTTTGTTCTTCAAATGCAGAAGGTGCTGCCGCTGGCAAATGCGTGGTTATGGCAAGCAACTACCTTTGCACTACCAAGTCCAGGTAGGTTTGGAAGAATTGCTCTGATTGTGTGTTTTGAAGCAATGAAATTAAGTTTCTTTTTCTCAACTCCATCTCTACCAACCCAGCAAAACAAGATACCAGGTTGAGCATAAAAAAGACCAATGCACTCTACTAGTCCATTTTCTTTAAAGCCTTGTTCTAAGATGACTTGTGGAAGACTAGCAAAGTGTCACTATAATCAGGGATTTTCCATGAAGGTGGTCAGTGTTTTCCAAAGAACTAAACATGGATTTGCTTCATGGAAGTTAAAAAAAATTTCCTTGGTTTCAAAACACACACTCTTTTCCTCCATAAAACAATTTCAAGTCAAAAGAACTAAACACTTTGCCTTTTAATGAATTTACTATACAGTGATTTTAGCTGAGTTTGCCAGTGGCAAAACTAGTCTCTTGTGAGTATTTTCTCACTGGTAAGCCCATATGGTCGTTTGATGAGTTAGAGATATGTGTCTATTTTTAGCCTTTTATTTCTGTCAACCTCTGCCAGTGCCTGTGCAACTTCACTCCGTGGGATAAGTCTTTTCATGCCAATTCCAGATAAAGCTTCAGAATAAGCAATTAAGCTTTCATAGCACATGAGGAAAAGTGGGAAAACAAATTCCCCTCTTACAGGACATTTAAATCAAATTATTGCAATAGAGAAATGAAATTTCTCCACTTGGTATCAAACAAACAAAAACTATTCAAAGGAAACTTCCTGAAATTACACTGTGGGTGTGAATGTTTTCACATCGCCTGACTCCCCAAACAGTTTTGCACAGTGGCTGCCAAATCTGGCCCAGATGTTTTGCATCACTCTTCCCTTATGGCATCTTCTCCTTAGTTGACTGAAGCTCTGTGCTTGCTCTAGCTGAGTTTTCCTAAATGCTGTACCTCCAGCATGAAATGCATCTTAGTCCTCAGAGTTTTGTGTCACTTTGGCAAGTTCTGTATGGCCAGCAACATTAGCCATATGAAAATACTTTCAAAACATTCCTGGGTAATAATGAGATTAATGTTGGCCCTTTGATTTGGAGTACTGTTTGCATTTTGAACATCACTTAACAAAGTTAGACTTCCTTTTGTTTGCAGTTGTTGGGCCAGGTGACCATGGAGCATATTACGTTTCTACTTGAAGTTTGGATTAGTGGATAGGAGCAAGTTTGCCCACAATAATAGATCTTTGGAGAAAGGCACTTTTATCAGGCATAGTAGCACTTTCACCTTGCCTTCAACAGCTCCCTTTTCTACTAAATGTTTGAACCACAATTCATGCTGACCCAAATTAGTGCTTCTCAAACCCTAAAGTGCATATGAATCCCCAGAACATTTTGTTAAATGTAGATTCCCATTTGCATAGCTCTGGGATGGGGACTGAGATTCTGCATGTCTAATCTGAATTATGGATTTTGCTGGTGTTGCTAGTCCCAGTTGCAAGACTACAACTCACTCAGATGATTTACTGTTATAGAAACTCAGTTGTTCCTTTTGGTTGAGGGCTGAAAAACAAAAGCTTCATAACTAATCAGCTTTTCTCTGGCTGTATGTCTGCCTGTCTGTCTGTCTGCCTGTCTCAGGAAAAAGTCTTGAATTTTCCTCTGGCTAAATCAGCTTGAATAAAGAGAATAGCATTTGAGCCACTTTAGATCGATGAGTACATTCCTTATTTCTAATGACTTGTAGTAAGTAATGGAAATTGGATGAGCATTTTTAGCAAATGTCTTTTCTCTTTAAAATGTCAGCACATTAGCTGTGGTTTAGTTACTTCGGTTGAAGTGACCTCCACTGCTGCTCAGGAAACACTCGACAAGCTTCTTTAAGAGAATTAATTATATTGAATTTGTGATTGGTTTTTAAAAGCCTTTCTAATAGCAGTAAATTCTCAAGGACTTTTAGTGTCATTTCATCACACTTTCTCCTGTCTTTATCTAGGTCTCTCTCTCTTTCTCAATGAACCCACATCCTACTGACACCAGAAAGCTTCCTCATACGAACAATTGCAAGTAGCAAAACAGAAGCACCACATTCTTTAAGGCTACTCCATGTAGGTTCAAGAAAAAGTTAAGAGACTAGGGATAGGCTATAAGCTGTCAGGAATAGCAGAAAGCCAGAGGGAAATTTCCTCTGGTAGGAAAGGAGAGGGCTATAAAAATACAGAAGACTGGTAATACTTTCTTTGACATGCACTATTTAATTTAGCAGGACATGTTCCTTTTGGGTCTTTCTTATCATTTGAAGAACGTGAGATCTACAGAAGTGGAAAAGCAAGTGATACTCTCTCTCTCTCTCTCTCCCTCATTGGATTTCTTTGCCACTATCTTATCACAACCCACACTTAGGACAGAAATAGTGCAATTTCATGATTTCTATCTAAGTTACTCCAGTGTCTTGGCTGGTCAAGGGCCTTATCTCTTTTTCATTACTCTAAAATGTGTAGGAGATGGGCAGGTGATTTTCTTTAAGGTGTAATTTCATGGTTGACTATTTCCCTTATTTTTGTGGGGAAAGAAAGTTGTAACTGGTTGCTATGGTTTGAATATGTGTCCCCTCCAAAATCCATACTGAAATTTAATCCTTACTGTGTTGGTGTTGAGAGGTGAGGACTTCTGGGAAGTGATTAAGTCTTGAGGGTTCTGCCTTCCTGAATGGATTCATAATCTTATAAAAGAGGTTTCAGAGACAGTTCATCTGTGTTGCTGCCCTGCCCCTTTCCCATGTGAGGATATAGCATTCATTTCTTCTGGAGGATTAGGAAACAAGGCATCATCTTGGAAGCAGAAAGACTGGCCTCTTATCAGACACTGAATCTGCCGAACCTTGGTCTTGGACTTCCAGCATCCAGAACTATGAAAAATAAAATTCAATAATTTGTAAGTTACCCAGTCTCAGACATTTACTACAGCTAATTCTGTTTTTTTTTTTTTTTTTTTTTTTTTGAGACAGGGTGTTGCTCTGCAGTTTAGGCTGGGCTTGAACTTGCTGTGTTAGCCCAGGCTGGCCTCAAAGTCACCACAATCCTCCTGCTTCTGCTCTCCAAGTGCTGGGATTACAGGCATGTGCCACCACACCCAGCCTATTTATGTAATTCTAAAACAACTGATCACTTGTTTGTATTAGTTAAGCCAATTAGGTTTGCTGTATGACTGGTGTATGACTGGATAGCTATATCTGCTCAGAACATCAGAGGATCACAGATGTGATTCTTTTCATCCAACCTCCCAACCTGTGAGGGCTACAATAAGAATATAAGTTATGAAGAATGTTTTGAGAAAATCTCTATCCAATAGCAGTTGCTACAAACTGCACTAATATGTTATAATTCAGAATTTTATTTTTATTTTTGGTTTTCTAAAATCCAAAATGAATATTCAAGCCTGTATTAGACCCACTGTTCTGAATTAAATGATGGGAAAGCTCCAAAGATGATGTAAGACAAAATTTCTGCCCTCAAAATTTTGAGAATCTGTATTGGAGAGATCCAGTATCCGTAACTCACGAGGGGAACAGGGAGAGGTGCTCCAGTACAGAGTCAGAGTCATGCAGGTTTTCCACGTGCTATTATAATCACATAATATCAACTGGTTCATCTGTACTCAGAACTCAGATTTTACTCTTAAAGAATTCTGGTTCCTTTCTACTGTGGCCAAGAAAGTGTCTGTTTGCTGGTGCATGTGCATGTGCGCAAATTTGCCACCATAATCTAAGACCATTGCTTTTCACTTTTTTCCATTCATTTGACAAACACTGATTGAGAGCACATCATGCATACTAGAAATCGTGCCCTGTTTGCTCTAGTCACAACAGGACACATGAGCCTGGCGTCCTTCAAGCAGCCTTTACAAAACGGAATAAATTAGCATAAAATATTTCACTCTTCAGTTAGGGAAAATATCCATGTAGGCCAATTTTAAAGTGCAATATTAGTTTTAAAAATAAACACCAAGACATTGGTGAAGAAATCCAAAGTATAATTATGCAGAGATGTGTACCAAAACCAGAATGGTTCCCAGTATCTTTCACTGTAAAAACAGTTTGTCACCTGTATGAATGTTCCAGTGTCATTCCACTGATGCTTTATTACTATAATATTAAGAGCTACTAGAAGAAAATAGAGTCAGGTTACAATTACTTCAGGGACTTGGGATAATAATATTCCAAGGTTGCTGGGGGAAAATAAAATCACCATCAACTAAACAGATGGAGCCATTTCATGTGCAGCTATCACAGACTCAACTTTTGACATTAGAATCTCTTTGTGAACCAAGAAGTGTTGGCTTGAACCCTGGGGCTTTCCCCTACATTCTGAAAAATATTGAAATATACATTAAGGCAAACAGTTTGGAAAAGTTCAAAATGGAAATAAATGTTTGATGAAGATATCAGAACTATTGACATTTGAGCCTTGTTAGTCAGGGGAGATAATGTTTGCTATTTTTACAGGGAAATCCTTTTTCTCTGGAAAGCACTCTGGAGATAACATTACTTTTCTTTGCCATTCAAAACAAAAACAAAAACTTCCTTGTCATAAAACAGTGAAAAATCTCCAAGCCCCAACACATGAAAGCCTTAAACGCATGTGTTCTATCCTTAACCTTCAGCTATAGTTCTGCTAGCCCTTAAATTTCATAACGCTAAGAATTCCTCTTCTGCATTTTCTTTCTAGAGTTTTCCCTCTCTGAGCAACAGTTGCCAGAGTCTTTGCAAATGACTTGAATGTATTAATTGGATTAAAGGCAAGATAATAAGAAAGACTTTTTCAATATCCTGGCAACGTTCCTAATTTGAGAAATAGATGTTCCTGCACCTCTCTGCATTGTTGTGTTTAGTGATTAAATCATAAGGTTTCAGAATCTTGCAAATGATTCAAGGTCATTTTCCACATAGTAGAAAACAAAAAGCTTTGAACCTTAAATGTAATAAATAGGAGGTGAAAGAAAGTGAACAAAAAGAGGTTTCCTGACTTGTCCTTAGCTGTTGTTTTCTATCTTTCTTTCAGCTTTCATAACCATCTTTCGATTTAATTCATTTATTAAAGGAGTTAATGCTTTTAATTAACCTGTGCAGATACCTCAAAAATATTAAAATGTACTCCCTAAGTGGAAAGAAGGATAATTCTAATTTATGTGGTTACGCTACCTTTATTGTAGTCAGTTTATGCACCTAAAACACCATTTAAAAGACTGTTTACCCTTTATCTATCAGGGAGAAAAATGCACCAAATTTAATATTCAGTTACAATTCTCTCCTGTCCCTAATAATAACTGTGTCTCAACTTGCTTTTCTTTCATCGAATGTTTATAGAAGCTTGATAGGCCATTAGTATTTGAGAAAATGGGAAGAAAATGGTTATTTTTTTATTTTAAAAGTAAAAGAACAAAAACATATTCAATATTCGCAAATCAATTAATGTAATACATCATATTAATACAGCCAAAGACAAAAACCACATGATTATCTCAATAGATGCAGAAAAGGCTTTTGATAAAGTCCAACATGCATTCATGTTAAAAACCTTAGTTGAAAATGGTTACTTTAATATTAAAGCAGATATTACCACGAAACACGTAGTTCCTGGTGGACACAAAGGTGCCTGCCTACAACCCCAGCTCTTCAGAAGGCTGAGGCAGGAGGATTTCAGGTTCCAGGCCAGCTTGTGTAACTTGGAGACCTTGTTTCTAAAATAAAATAAGTAAATAAATAAAAAGGGCTGGAGATATAGCCCAGTAGAAGCCTCCAAATTCAATCCCCATCTCCCGCAAAAAAAGAAAATAGCATTTTATGTTCAAGTAGTGTTTTAAAAACGTAAAAGTCTTATTACTGTAGCACTCTGGTGAAGGTATTAACAAACTGAAGGTTTTTCAAAATTCAGTAATAATAATAATGAGGAAGTTCTTTGGCTGTAGTTACCATTCAGAGTGATTAACCTGGCATTATAAAAACTTCATGTTTTCCATACCCCATAGTTGGAATAAAAGATGTTCACAACCTCTGTTTTCATTTGATTTTTATACAGAAACCTTGATGTGCATTTTTAAAGCATAGAGATTCTTAGGTCCTACACCTATATATTCTATTCAGTAAGTCTGAAGTTTGCCTGTAAATCTACAGTTTCTTAAAGCAAACAGCTGTAGATCATTTCGGTGTTCATCATCAGAGCCCATTCCTGGAGAAGTGGTTCTGTAGCTTGACACAAGTTATGTAAGGATGTGATCCACCCACTGCTGGCCACTATCCATTCACACCACTGTCACTAACTCTTCCAAGATCCTTAGGGAGATGATTTGAAGGTGGCTTTATAGCTTCAAATACATTCAGAATTATCCTAGATTATGAAAGTTAGTTTTTTGTTAAACATCTTTGATCTTTTCATTAAAACCCTCTAATTAGCAAATATGCACAGGCATTTCTGGCACTACAGAAATATTTGGCCAGACATACTAGTTACATAGTAGAAGTGGGGCTGCCTATTCATCCAGTTTTGAAATTCCCCAAAAACATTAGAATTCAAACAAAGGGTTCTTAGCCTACATCATTATATATTATAGTAGCAATTGCATCATTTAGGGTAAACACTCAAGCAGCATTTGTACATTAAAAAGAGGCTGAAAGGGCAAAGGGAATGAATTGAATTTAGATTGAATTTATTTATTTATTTATTTATTTGTGGTACTGGGGATCGAACTCAGGACCCTGCGCTTGCTAGGCAAGCGCTTATTCCACTGAGCTATATCCCCAGCCCCCTAGATTGAATTTAGACAAAGACCCAGATATATATGTTCAAATATATAGTATAGTCTGTTTTGCCTAGTGCCAAACAGAAGCTATTGCTTTTGTTTATCTTCCTAAATCAGTTTAGATATTCTTATGCAAGTGAGATTTGAGGTTTCTGGTCATGCCTTTGAGAAGTGTATCCCTCACCACAAACACTTGCAGGGGGACACTAGAAGAAAGGAGGCTGCTGCACCCAAGAGCAGTTTTCCTTCTCTTCCCTGAGAACTGAACCATCTTTGCAAAGGAGCCTGCACCAGCTCTCATGGATGAGGTACAGGGCAGAGCTCCAATGGGATCCAGTGATTTTTTTCTCCCTCTTTATTTTCCTCTCTGTTGGTGCCTTATAGGAAAAAAGGAAATTGGGGCAAAACATATTAGATGCTCACAATTCTTCCTCATATTCCCTTCACTGTGCCATGCGTGACTTTGTTGGTAAATTATGTTTAATTATGTTTCTCTGTCCTGTTGACTTTGAGGCTGGCTATATGATTTGTGATTATGAACGATTTGTAAGCTGTGATATTAAAAGGTATGGGAAATTTCTGCCAGCCTCTTCTTGAAATCTTATCCTCTACTGCGAAAACAGCATGCTCCAGGGAGCTGCTGGCTCTAGAATGAAACACATGTAGAACAGGCTTGAATGTGATTTGCACATAACCTCAAGCAGAGTTCCATAATGAACTCATTGGCACATTGAGTGAGAAAAGTAAATATTTTGGTAAGCCACTAAGATTTCGAGGGTTGTTTGTTATGCAGCATCATCATGGCATTAGCTCTCAAGAGGGTAATTGCCATTTAATCAGGGCTCATCTCTCGCCAAACACCATTTACACCAGCCCTTTTAATATACAAAATTTCCTTCAGAAGTCTACTAATGCTCCCATCATTCATGAAATGCCAGCCCCAAGAGGGCAAGTACCTAGAGCTAATAAGTGGCTGAGCCAGAACATCAAATTAACATCTGTCCATGTTCAAATATGGTGATTATTCCTGGTTCTTTACTCACTTGCTGTACTTTATATCACAGGTAATAGCAACAACCACATTAAAATTGTGAAAGACTTTACAATTCCAGGTACTTTCATGTACCTTTGTTCATCAATAAGAAAATGCCCAATTACTGTTTAATTCTGCAATTTTTTTTGTCTTTTCAGACAAGGTCTCACTATGCAGTTCAGGCTGTCCTTGAGCTTACTTTGTAGCCCAGGATGGTCTCGAACTTGCAATGATTCTCCTTCCTCAGCCTCTGGGTGCTGGGATTACAGGCATGCACCACCACGCCCGGCAGTTCTGCTATAGATTGAATCACAGCCTATGAGATTTGAAATGAAAAGTCTTCAGCTCATAAAGTATTGTGCTTTAGAACCACAGGAAAGCTTAAAATAGACCAGAACATTCTGAGGTTATAGGTACAACAGAAAATGTATCCAATAAAAAACAGTCAAGCTAGTGTCTAGAGCTTTCCTTGACCAAAGCAGACAGATGCCATAGAAACTACTCCTCTCCCTACGAGGACAGAACCCTCAGAAGGCACCGCCACTATTGTTAGTGTTGACACTCAGAAGAAAGAGAATTTTTCAACTCTGGCTGTACTCTAGAATCACTTGGGGGAATTTAAGAAATCAAAGCATCTGGGCCTGTCTGCCAAATAAACTGAATCAGAATTTCAGGATATGAGACTGGGCATCTGTAGTTTTGAAAGCTCCCCAGGTAATTCTAATGTGTAATCCAGGTTGAGTACCAGTACATGAGACACAGGCAACATATTTGCAGAAATTTCACATTGAAACCCAGCTCCACTCAACAACCCCCACCTATGCATGAGTTGCGGTTCAGCTTTGTGTGTCTTTGAACTTCCTACCAGAGACCCTGCTAGCATTGGTCTTTGTCTACCACTTCTCTTTCTTCCATTGTCTTTATACTGAATCAACATTTATGTACTGAAATCTATATTCATATCATTTCCTAAAACAGTGTTTAGCAAGGGCTACACTGTTAAAATCTATACATTTTGTAAGGAATTCATCAGAGCCCCAAAGCTAAGGCTTCATTAGCAAAATAAATGAATAAATAAATAAAACCAAAGATTGCCATTTATCTTGTTTAGTATACATAGTTTTTACCCCTCTATAAATATTTTGGAGCACCAGCATTCTGGTTTAACTTTTTACATTTTTAAGTTTACAAGAATTAGCTTTGATTTTGCATGACCAGCAACCCTGCATCGTAACTCTCCCCTGGCAGAGACCCCTGTGACATTTGACTGTCTCTTCACATCATGTGGGAAAATTTCCATTTCTTTTATGGTAAGATGCTCAGCTCCCTTGCTGCAATTGTGACAATTAATTTGGATACATTTGAATAAAAATAACATCTAACTTTGAATGTGCCAGGCACCATTCTTAGTGTTCTATATACATTAAATTCATTTAAGTATATTGTCTCAATCAATCAATAAATAAAGCTGGAAATGTAGCTCCATGAGATGGCCCAGGGTTTGATCTCCAATACAGCAAGAAGAAAACAAAACAAATCAAAAATAAAAAAGAGTCTGAGTCCAGGTCAAAGCTTATAATCAACAAGACACCAAATTCATACTAGGCAAGTCAACAATTCCTCTCCTTGCCCCAGCCCATGAACTGAGCGAATTTTCCAGATAAATGAAAACCATGAAGTCAGAAGCTCTGTTTTTTTCTCTCTTTTTCTGTGCGTGACACCCAAGTGTGGTAATTAAGTATGACATAGCTTCGGGAAATACTTTTTTTCAGAGTTTTAGTAACTATTCTCAAAGGATAAATGATATTAAAAGGACCAAGGTTGACCTAATTACTGAATTCATTCTCTCTCTCTCTCTCTCTCTCTCTCTCTCTC
>PVLD010028640.1:0-19149 GCA_004027595.1 Dinomys branickii
CGGTCAGAATCTAGCACAGCACCTGGAATATAACAGGTGCCTAGTAAACATGTGCGGAGTTTGGTTGACAGAGGCAGCAGTTTGGAAGATTATCGTAACCGTCGTAACTGCTAAATGTGTTTCTGTGTGTGTGTGTGTCTGTACAGGTGAAGATGGTGGCATGTGGTTTCTTGATCTGAAAAGCAAAGGTGGGAATGTTGGACCCGGGGAGCCCTCTGACCGGGCAGATGTGGTGATGAGCATGTCTACTGAGGATTTTGTCAAAATGTTTTCAGGTGAGTTTTCAATTTTGTTAGTTCCCTTGTTGTTCAGGGAAAATTTAGTGCTGATATTTTTCTTTCTCCTTTCCCCAATGCCTAAGACTGGTAAGTGTTCATAACAGCAGCGTCTTAACAGCTACTTATGTTGACGAGCACATAGTCTTGGGGTAGCTGTTCTAATTTTGCCTCTTCTGCCGCTTCTCCCTCATCCAACCCATGGAGAGTGATGTCAGATTTTTTTTCATAACTGAGATGCTAATAATAAAATTTGGGGAACAGAGAGATAATTCAGAAGGACTTTTAGCTAGGTATGGTGGCCCACACCTGTGATCCCAGCACTTGGGAGGCTGAGGCAAAAGGATCACTGTGAGTTCAAGACTTGGGCATGGGATGTAGCTACCTGGTAAGCACAAGGTCCTGAGCTTGATCCACTGGTACCAAAAAAAAAAGCCAACCTGGGCTATATAGTGAGACCCTGCCTGAAAAGAAATTAAAAAGAAAGGACTCCTGGACTGAGAAACCTGATTTCCAGTAACACCGGAGGCACAAAAGCCAACAACAGCTCACCACCTGAGAGTGAGGTTGTGCTTCAGTCTCGCTTGCTGTTGTCCTAGGAAGCACGCAGCTCCCAGCTCTCCGCCATGGCCCAGTGTCTCTGACTTTTGTGAAAACTGTAATCCAGGCAACCTTTTGCTTGATACTCTTTATTTTTTACATTTTCCCCTACCAGTACCAGAAAAATTTTAAGGGCTATTGGCTTTATTTCCTACTTTTAGGGTACTATTCCATCTGGTAAATTAATTAACATAAACTCTGAAAAATTAGCAGCAGTACTGTATACTTAAGAGTTATGCTATTATAATTTAAAGAATCCCTTATGCAATGAATTATAAATATTTTTCATAGGTTGTTGTTTTAATCTTGGCAAGTAACACCACGGGTATTCTGTGCTGAGCCTTGATTTCCAGTTCTAATGAAAGATGCCTGTAGCCTACATTCTGTCTCAGTGAATCTTATATGATACCTGAAGTGATCAAAGTTTAACTTTTCCATTTCTTTTTTTTTTTTTTTTCCATTTCTTGTAGTAGTGTTAAATGGTCATTGTACAAAAACTGGAAAGCATAATCTTTTTCACATCATGCACTATAACATTTTTCAATATTAATAGTAACCTCTTTAATCATTTTTAGTAGTTCAGTGTTTCAAAAACTATTCTTAAAAAAGCCCTATTTCTTCATAGAGATTAGACTACTTTGTAAACAAAAAATGCTCAATAAACGCTGGGTGAGTATGAATCTTACATTTTTTTAAACTTAAAGCCATGTTAAAATTAATGTCAACTTATAAACTGAAATAACAGTACTTATTTCTAAAGTTTATTTTATGGTGATTGTGGGTTAAGCAGTTACACTTAGAAGTCCTTTGAGATAAAATATTTTTTCCATTGTGTAGAAATAGAGACTGAGACTTTGATGAATTAAATCATAAGCCCACCATGAGGGCTTGTCAGTGGGGCCTTGACCATAGTGAACCCGGTTCCCTGCCTATCTAGTATCTTTGAGCATGGGTGCTTTTCCACCTCCTGCCATAGCAATTTGTATACACCCGTATATGTTATAGCATAATTTGAAGCAGCCATGTCTCTTCCCAAGGCGAGAGTCTGAGGGTGTAAATAAACCTAAAAGTACAGTTACTATCACAGGGAAGATGACTGATTGGGTGGTAGAACAATGGAGATGAGGGTGGAGAAAATTGATTAATCAAATGAGCCATTATCTGTATAACTGAGCAACAAATGTGAAGATAACATTATGTAATACAGCATCCAGAGCTAATTCCCTACTATGTTCTCTATAATATTGTATATTCTTTATTGTTTTTGTGTTAACAGATGCAAAGATAACTTTATGTAATACAGCATCCAGTGCTAATTCCCTACTATCTTCTCTATAATTTGGTATTTCCTTTAATGTTTATGTGTTAACTAATGTGAAGATAACATTATATAATACAGCATCCAGTGCTAATTCCCTACTATATTCTATATAATATTGTATTTCCTGTATTGTTTATGTGTTATTCTGGTTTATATGTCTCCATTCTTTTGTCTTTAAAATTAAAAAAAAAATCATAAGCCCAAAGTCTGATAGTACATGACTAAATATTGGAGCTAGGATTTGAACCCAAGCTAACTTCTAAACTCATGCTTTTGTGTTGTTTTTCTGATGTCTAAAGGTGAATCAATGGCTTCTTTGGGGGGTGGTGTCAGGGATTGAACCCAAGCCTTCATACCAGCTTACATTCCCAGCCTCACCCCCTTTAAATATTTTTGAGACAGGTTTTCCTAAGTCACTAAATTGCTTAGGTTTAGCCTTCCAAAGTGCTGAAGTAAAGGCATGTGCCACCATGCTAGATTATTTTTTTGTTTTTGGTTTTTTTTTTTTAATTTTATTTTAAAGACAAATGAATGGAGACATATGAACCAGAAAAGCCATAAACAATACAGAAAATACAGTTATACAGAATATAGTAGGGAATTAGAACTGGATGTTGTATTACATAGTTATCTTCATATTAGTTAACACAAAAACATTAAAGGAAATACCAAATTATAGATAAGATAGTAGGGAATCTGCACTGGATGCTGTATAATATAAAGTTATCTTCATTTCTGCTAATACAAAAACGACTGAGGAAATACAGAATTATAGAGAACATAGAAGGGAATTAGCTCTGGATGCTGTCCTACATAATGTTACCTTCATCTTTGTTACTCAGGTTACACAGATGATGGCCCTTTTGATCAGTTCATTTTTTCTCCTCCCTTATCTCCGTTGCCCTACCACTCAATCAGTTATCTTCCCTGTGATAATAACTGTACTCCTGGGTTTATCTATATCCTTGGACTCTCACCTTGGGAAGAGATATAGCTGCCTCAGACTATACTAAAACATACAGGGGTGTATACAAACTGCCATAGTTGGAGGTGGGAAAGTACATATGCTCACAGTGGACCGCCCGGCTCCACCCTGTTGTCGTGCTATGGGTGGGGGCGGGTCCAGTCCATGAGGTGCCCTGAGCGGAGCCCTCAGTGGAGCAGCTACTGGGACCACTGTGGAGCAGCAGTGGAGCAGCCATGGGGCCCACAGCAGAGCAGCTGCGGGGCCCACTGTGGCGCAGCCGCGGGGCCCACTGCGGAGCAGCCACGGGGCCCACTGCAGCACAGCCGCGGGGCCCACTGCGGATCATCTGCAGGGCCCACTGCGGATCATTCGCGAGGCCCACAGTGGAGCAGCTGTGGGGCCCACTGCGGAGCAGCCGCGGGGCCCACATATTTTTTTTTGTTTTGAGGCAGGGTCTCATTATGTCCGACTCCTGGCTGGCCTTGAATGCCTAAGTAGGCTGCCTAGGCTGGCCTTGAACTCCTAATCCTCCTGCCTTAGCTTTCTGAGACTGGGAATACAGGAGTACATGACAACATTGGTTTCGATGGCTTCTCTCATTTACATAATATAAACTTGAAACAATGGGCTTTCTCTTCACATCTTTCTATGACTATGATAGAAATCAGCCAGCTACGAATTTTTTCAAAAAACATGTTATGATATGGTATTATTTGGCACCAATAATTTAAGTTGGGAGCAAGTTTGTTTCTTTCATTTTTGCTATTATCTTTGTGTTTTCTCTTAAGTGGGTACATGTTAGACCTTATAACCTAAGAAATCGCTTTTTAGAAAATGAAGTTAGGCATGGTGGCACATGCCTGTAATCCCAGCATCTGTAATCCCAGTACTCGGGGGGCTGAGGCAGGAGGATTGGTGTGATTTTGAGTGAGCTCAAGACCAACCTGAACTGCACAGTGAGACCCTGTCTCAAAAAGATAAAAAAAAAAAAAGAAATAAATAGAAAATGTAGCATTTTATTTTTATTTATATAGTGGATACATTATAAATACATAGAACAACTAGAAATCAAATGATCATAATCTCTCATTTTGGCCAGTAGAGGCCACTGTATGGTAAAGCAGTAAGCTAGAAATCAATTATAGCTGGGCGTGTAGTGCCGTGTGCCTGTATTCCCAGCTACTCAACAGGAGGAGGACTCCTTGAATCCGGGAGTTCAAGGCCAGCATGGGCGACATAGTGAAAGCCATCCCATTTTTTAAAAAAGAAGCTCCACCCTCCCCACACCACTGTAAAAGAAAGAAAATAAATTGTGCAAGATTAATTTATCTGAGGAGATATATATTTGTGTATATATATATATATATATATATATATATACAGCTATTTTTTATACATATAGCTTTTTTTGTATACATACAGCTATTTTTTTAAACTTTTTTCAAGGGATTTTTTATGTAATATATACTGGGAATCGAACTCATGACCTCAGGCTTAGCCAGGCAAGTGCTTACACCTCTGTGCCACATCCCGGGCCCCTGTTTTATGTAATATGTTTCACCTATTTTTAGAGTGGTGGTACACATCTTCTATCCCAGAAGTCTGGGAAGATGAAGCAAGATGGTTGAAAGTTCAAACTCAGACTGAGCACTTAGTGACTTAGTGAGATTCAGTCTCAAAACATAAAATATTAAAAGGGCTGGGGAGGTAGCTCAGTGCAAAAGTTCTGGGTTTGATCCCAGTACCACCCCACCCCCAATTTGCAGTTCAGTGACTTGTGTATCCATCACCATGGTTACCATAGTCCAGGCTGGACTTGGACTTGTTACAGAACCCAGGTTGGATTCAAACTTTCAATCCTCCTGCCTCAGTCTCCTGAGTGCTGCTGTTGCCAGTGTGGGCCGCACACCTGGCTTATTCCAAAGTAGCGTGTGTTACTGCTTTATTCTTTTTGTGGAATGAGGTGAAATTCAGGTATTGTTCAACCACTTCGAAGTAGACAATTGAGTGCCATTTAATACATTGACAATACTTTAAAATATCACATCTCTGTATTCCCAGAACATTTTTTTATCACCCGCCAGGAGCACCTTGTAGTGTAATCAGCCTCTGCTTCTCCCTCTCCCTGGCAACCACTATTCTGCCTTCTCTTTGTATTGATTGACATATTCTGGATACTTCGTATAAACAGTATCATATGGTATGTGATCATTTGACCTGGCTTCCTTCACTCAGCACAGTGCTTTGAAGGTTCATCTAAATTGTAGCATGTATCAGGTCTACATGTTTTAAAAACGTTTTTTAGTTGGTTATGCGGAGTTGCAAATTTTGGCAGATTTCTCCGCTCATTTCTCGCCCACCCTCCCCCTAGTTTCCCGATCTGGGGGAGGTGTCTGTGTGTGTAATAGGTGTCGCTCAGACTTACCTTTTCTGTTGCCCATCTTCAGCCCGCTCTCCCTCTTGCTCTTTTTCTCTTGCCTAATAATATGCTCCCCTACTGTCTTGTCCTCTTTTCTAGATTTCATGTATTAGGGAGAACAAGTGATATTTGTCTTTCTGAATCTGGCTTATTTTGGTCAACACCGTGGTCCCTGGATCCATCCACTTTCTTGCAAATGACAGCATTTCATTCTTCCTTGTTGCTGAATAATACTCCAGTGTGTGTGTGTGTGTGTGTGTGTGTGTGTTTCTTTATCCATTTATCTGTGGATGGACCTTTCAATTGGATCCATAGTGCGACTGTCGTGAATTGTGCTGCAGTAAACATAGGTATGCAGGTGTCCCTCACCATGCTGGCTTTAACTGCTCTGGCTGTGTAACCAAGGCTTGGTATAGCTGCATCACATGATATTTCTACTTTTAGGGTTTTGAGGAACGTCCATACTGATTTCCATAGTGGCTGTAGTAATTTACTTTGCTAACCGCAGTCGAGGTGGTTCCTTTTCCCCTACAGCCTCACCAGCATTTGTTTCTTTGTTTGATTTTGTATTCCAGGTAGCTATTCTGACTGGGGGGAGATGAAACCTCAGTGTAGTGTTGATTTGCATTCCCCTGCCTCTTTTCTCTTTATGGCTGAATAAATTCCATGCTTGTGTATACCACACTTTTAACTGTTCATCTGTGCATGGACTGTTAGTTTGTTTCTACTATTTTGCTGTTACGAATAATGCTCCTGTAGACATTCATATGCAAGTTTCTGCATGTACGTTTGTCTTAGATTTCTACATAGGAATGGAATTGCTAGGTCATGTGATAATTCTCTTTTGTTAAATCTTAATGTCTTTGTTTCCTTTTTACCTGGTTTTTATTTTTTCTATCCTACCTTAATTTAAGCATTTTTGTTTTGTTTTTGAGACATAGTCTTGCTGTGTATTTCGGACTGGTCTTGAGCTCACTATGTATCCCAGGCTGGCTTCGAACTCACAGTGATCCTTCTGCCTTAGCCTCCCACAGGCATCTGCCACCATGCCTGGCTCCATAATTCTCTTTGAAGTTTTCAGAGAATTGCCAAACTGTTAACCATAGTGGCTGGACCGTTTATATTCCCACCAACAGCAGTGTAGGAGTGTTTCTTTTCTTTTTTTTTTTTTTTTGGTATCAGGAATTGAACTCGGGACCTTGCTCTTGCCAGGCAGGTGCTTGTTCTTCTGAGCTATATCACCAACCATAGGAAGGTTTCTGTTTTTAAATATGCTTGCTGTCACCAGCACTTATTGGCTTCCCATTTTATGATTTTTTAAAGTTGTTGCCATTGTACTAGATGTGAAATGATAGCCTATAGTTTTGATTTACATTTCCCTAACAGCTTATGATACTGAATGGTTTTTTTCATGTGCTTATTGGTCATATATATAATTTCCTTGGGGAGATGTCTATCCAATGTTCTTCTCGTTTTTATCAGGGTCATCTGTTGGTGAGTTTTCGGAACTCTTTATGTATTTCCAGATATATGACTTGCAAATACTTTCATTTTTATGGGCTCTCTCTTCAGTTTTATGGAGATATATTTTGAAGCAAGTAAATTTTTTTTTGTTGGCATCTTTCTCGACCAGGCCCCTGGGAGTGCCTCGATGGGGTGGAGCCTGGCGGCCTGTAGGGACGACCGGAGGACTCCACTGGCCTCCAGATGTGCTGTATCGAGGTGGAGCCTGGCGGTTCGCTGGGTGACCCCACCTACTCGACCAGACCCCCTGATGGCCTTGAGGGCTTGTCACTGGGGACTTGACCATAGTGAACCTGGTTTCCTGTCTATCTACCATCTTTGAGGATGGGTGCTTTTCCACCTCCTGCCATAGCAATTTGTGTACACCCATGTTTGTTACAGCATAATTTGAAGCAGCCATGTCTTTTCCCAGTGCGAGGGCCCGAGGGAGTAAATAAACCAAAAAGTACAGTTATTATCAGCAGGAAGGCAACTGATTGGGTGGGAGAACAACAGAGATGAGGGTGGAGAAAATTGAGTAATTGAACGAGCCATCATCTGTATAACTGAGCAACAAATACAAAGATAACATTATATAATACAGTATCCAGTGCTAATTCCCTACTATCTATAATTTGGTATTTCCTTTATTGTTTTTGCGTTAACAAATGCAAAGATAACATTGTGTAATACAGCATCCAGTGCTAATTCCCTACTATCTTCTCTATAAAAAACAAATAAATAAAGAGGGAAAAAAAAGACCGAATATTGTAGTTTTTTTTTATAGGAAATCTCTAGCGTAGATAAATCTATAGAAACAGAAAGCTCATTGGTCAGGAGGGAGCAGGAATTGCTAACCCTAAATCCGTATAGACTTTCCTTTTTGAGTGAAGGAAATGTTTTATTCGTAGTGGTTGCGCACAGCATTGTGACAGTATATAAGTGGCCCTGAATTGTTACTGTCTGTTTCTGTAAGGACACTCATCCATCCCAGCATGGAGAGTCTGCCCTCATGTGTTCATCAAAGCCCAATTACTCCCCAAAGGGTGCAACCCTAATGTCACCCTAGGGGCTTGAAGATGAGTCAGGGGACCCTCAGACACTTGGTCCCTAATACTTAGCAGAGTCTTCCTGTAGTCTCCCCACAGCTTCTTGGTGCAGTTTTGTCTTTTGTCAAATGTGTCAGGGTGTCCTACAGCTCACTTTTTTCCTGCGGCCCTTTGTCTTCAAGTTACAATCTGAACTGCTTGTTCCACAAGCTGGGTCTGCAGCTGTGATCCTGGGAATAGCTTTATTCTCTTCATGTTGAATATATTTCCTGAGTCTTTTATCTGCTTTTGTGATGTACATTCTCATGTTGTTGATTCCATTCTCTAGTAGCTGCATGAGAAAGGATATATTGGGGGCCATTTGTCTGTTTCTGAAGCTATTTTTTATTCTGCCAATTTTTTTTTTTTTTTTTGGTATTGGAGATTGAACACAAGATCCTTGCACTAAGCTATATCTCCAGCCCTATTTCACTTTTTATTTTGCGACAGACAAGGTCTTGCTAAGTTGCACAAGGTGGACTCAAAGTTGCCATCCTCCTGCCTCAGCTTCCTAGAGTGCTGGGATTATAGGCCTGCACTACCAGGCTCAGCCCCTACCAACATTCTTGATTATTTGGCTCACTAGATATTTCTGAGTTGAAATTCACTTTCCCTCAGAATTTTGAAGCCATGACTATCTTTAAGATTACAATGAGAATTTGATCCTATGCTGCTTCTTTTGTACCTATGCATGGTCTTTTGAAGTCTTTTGGAATCAGAGTCCTCTTTGTGGCGTTCTGAAATTTTGCAGTGCTACAGGTGGTGCGTGTATGCTGTGCACGTGCACTTGCAGGGGGTGATTTTCCTGGGTACTTGATAGGTCATTTCTCTGATAGTTCTCTCAGGTGTTTTCCCCTAACTTTCTGATGAAAAGTTGAGATATGACTTAATTGACATTTTCTCCTATCACATGTCTCTTGGTATAACTTTGTCTGCTTTCTGGGAGATTGGCTCCCTTTGGCTTTGTGTTGAACTTTGATCTTGTGAATCAAAATTTTGATTTCCAAGAGCTTACTCTTATTCTCTGATTGCTTTTCTTGTCACTGCCTCCCCTTCTTCCTCACCCCGCCCCAGTAGTTCTCTATTCTCCCCTTCTCCCTCTTCCTCTTCCTCTCATCCCCTCCTCTCTCTGTCTGTCCTCCTGCTTCTCCTTTTCCCTCTCTCCTCCTACAGTCAGTTCTTCATGCATATCTTTGAGGACATGGATTTTGAATTTTTTATTTTTTTCTTTTGGAGACAGGGTTTCAAGATGCAGTTCAGGCTGGCCTTGAACTCACTTTGTAGCCCAGGCTCGTCCTGAACTCACAACAATCCTGCCTCAGCCTCCTGAGTGCTGGGATTACAGGAGTGCACCACCACGCCCAGCCTGCAATTATTAATTTGTTCTTCATTTACTTTGTTTGCTCTCTCTCACTGGCTCGCTCCCGCCCTTTCCCCTGGGGGGATATCGAACCCAGAGCCTTCTCACTGAGCTACATCCTTGTTCCTTTTTATTTTCCTTTCTTTCTTTCATTTTTTAAAATGGAGATAGGGTCTTGTTATGCAGTCCAAGTTGCCCTTGAACTCCCAGTGTATCCCAGGCTGGCCTCAAACTTGTGGCAATCCTGCCTCAGCTTCCCGAGTGCTGGGATTACAGGCATGTGCCACCACGCTCAGCTTATTTTTCATTTTAACAGGGTTTTCCAGAATTGCCCACACCAAGCTTAAACTTGTGATCCTCCTGCCTCAGCCTCTCAGAATGCTGGGATTATAGGCAAGCACTACACTTGGCCCTTCAAATTGTTTTTATCATGTTTCTGCTTTGATTTTGGTGCCATATAATGTTCATTCTTATAGACCAGCGTCTGTAAAGCTGACTGGAAGCTGTGTTGTGCAGTAGTCAGCTTCACTGTAGACTCAGAGAGCATGAGCCGGTTTATTTGACTGAAGGACAGCCATGCAAGTTGTCAGCGTTTATAAGTTTTCGGAGGGGTTGATCTTTCAAATTCTAAAGATCTTCAGTATCTTCTCTGTAAATCAACGTTACTCCTTAATCTATTCTTTATAAATGAAGGAGCTTTGACATTATATTTTCTTGTGGAGGTGGGTAGCTCAGTTTATTCATAAAACAAAAGAATTGAACTTAATTGTATGTGTAACCAATCTGTGGCATTGCTACAACCCTTATTTAGAATAAATGTTTAATAATCTCAGTGTATATAACCCCCACACTTTTTCTACAAAGAACCTGCATGAGGCACAGAAACAGAGGGGTAGGGTGAACTACTTACCTTGTTGCAACTTCTGGGAGATAAAAGCTGTATATAAATTGGTGTAAGACAGAAAATCATGAGGGCCAGGCACACCTGGCTCTGAACAGAAGCTCCACCATATATGGGCTGTGTGACCATGGGCAAGAAATAATCTCTGTGAGCCTGAGTTTTCCCATGAATTCTACTGTGTGCCAGACCCAGAACAGATCCTGGAGGAAAAGCTGCTCCTCCTTCTTCCGTGGATCTACTGTGTATTATTTGTTTCATTGCTATAGTTCTATTTTCATGCTTACGTTTTTTACATCCCAGCATATCTGTGGTATTTGAAATAAGGCCAACATATCTTTTTATGTCTATATTATATACTTTAAATGGTCATTTAAAAATGTTGTATACATTTACATTATTTGATTTCTTGAATTTAAATTTGAAATGGTTAAAGGTTAAATGAACTATAATAGATTGCAAATTAACAAAGGTAAATAGTATTTGTTTACTAGAATTCACTTGAGGGCCATGTTTTATTGTACTGTAACTACTTTATGAACAAACGTCGCATCTCCAGCTTTTTGTCATAATCTTCAGCTGATTGTTGTTCTTATGTTACTTCTTGTGTTGTAGGGTGTTGTTAACCTCTAAGTCCAGGCATTGGAATTCCTAGGCTGATAGAACATGCTTTCTATGTCTATCCTTCTGAGATTATGTAACTCAAGGAGATTATTTTCACAGTGCAATTCTTGAAGTGGTGCATCCTTTAGGGAAGTAATAGTTGCATTTTCTCTCATTTTCTCATTATAGGCAAACTAAAACCAACAATGGCATTCATGTCAGGAAAACTGAAGATTAAAGGGAACATGGCCCTAGCAATCAAATTGGAGAAGTTAATGAGTCAGATGCATTCAAGACTGTGAAGGAAAAGAAAGTAAAATGTGGACTGCTGTGCTATAAACAGTTGAAAAAGCTCAACAGTTAAAATCTAACATTTATTGTGTTTCCCATTGTATTACAAGGATATGCATGTTTATTCTAAAAAATTAGATTTTCTGTATCTGTAAGAAATGAAATTATAATCCAAATAGCTAAGCTTCATTAAGTGGAATTCTAAGACATTCTGTTTTTATAGTTTGAGGGTTTTGCCCTCTTGGCCTTATATCTCATCTTACCTTTTTTCAGGAAAATTAATGTGTTTTATACAACCAACCAGGGTCAAGCAGTAACATTAGCTCTTTATAACCCTGCTTCTCCTGCAAAATAAGTCCAGTT
The DNA here is from genome assembly GCA_004027595.1 of Dinomys branickii. Classification (NCBI taxonomy): domain Eukaryota; kingdom Metazoa; phylum Chordata; class Mammalia; order Rodentia; family Dinomyidae; genus Dinomys; species Dinomys branickii. The sequence continues at coordinate 11,689 of PVLD010028640.1, forward strand.
GGTTTAAAATTTTTTAGTTTTGGATTGCATACTAATAAAAATTGTAATGATACTTTGGAGTTTTATATACTTATTTTAACCAATGTACGTTTCAAAGAAATTACCTAATAAACTGCTTAACAAATTGTACTTGTCAGAACTAAGTGAAATGAAGTTTTTCATTTTGTTAGTCAGCTTTCCCGATAGTTATCCATAAGAAACTGTTAATGTACTTCAACTGATTGCAGTGTGCATCCTACTTGAGAGTATATAAAACACATTCTGTCTCGCCATTGATTTGCGTGTTCCGGACGTTTCATATAAATGGACTCACATACGACCTTTGGTGTCTGTCTCCTTCCATTGAATGTTTTCAAGCTGCCTCCATGCTGGGCCTTGTGTCAGTGTCACTCATTTATTGCAGTTTCTGCCTCAATGTCCATTTCCGGGCCTACCAGTTACATGATGCCCCGCTGTACACTCAAACTTGCCCTCCTCACGGGGTTGCTTGGCGCAATATAGCTCACTCATTCGTCTCCCGGTGACCCCAAGCCCAACACATCCCGCAGCTGCTGATAAAACTTGATGGTCAACACCAGTGTGAGTCCTGTGAGTAAGCTCACCCCCTTTGCAAATGTTTTCTTTAAATTAGCGAGCTCGTAACTCCCTCAGGAAAGCCAAGAGATAACACGGCGGACCTGCGTAAATGCAAAGCCCCACAGATGTCCTTCTCTTTTTCTTTGTCATCTCTCCCTCTCTGCCCCCTCCTCACCCACTGCTTGATCTCCCTGCTGCTTCCTGATTTCCTGTCAGCATGTATCTTCCTGGGAAGAACTAAGAATCTTGCGTTTTAGTTCCACCTCATTATAAATGTCTCACGTGGATACTCGGGAGTTTTCTCCTCTTCAGGGCTCTCCTAGAAAGTTGCCTTTTAGAAAGGGGTTGGATGGAGCTCAGTGGCATAGCACTTGCTTAGTGTTCTCAAGGCCCTGCGGACAACCCTTAGCTCCAAACCAAAAACCAAAAACCACCGTAACAGTAGTCTGGCATTTTGGCATATACCTATTCCCCAGGTAGTCAGGAGGCCGGGGCAGGAGGATCACTTGAACCTGAGTTTAAGGCCAGCATTGAAACATGGTAAAAGCTTCCTTTTTGTGTTAATGTGTTCATTTCTCTTGCCTGCAGGTGTGGGAATACATTTGCTAGGTCATATGGTAATTAACCTTTTGTGGAACTGCCCGTCTATTTCCCAAAGCACCTGCACCTTAGCAGTTGCTTTCTGCTTTGTTTCTTGCTCCGTGTCTTACAGGTAGCAGTCTGCAAGTGCTTTGGACAGGACACTGCATACAGAGAGATTATGTTTGCTGCGATTACTCTTGCTGTGATCTTGCCTGTCAGGTCCTAGCTGCCCTAATTAACTGGGCCTCCAAACGTTGTGTCTCCGCCCCAGTGATACTGTCCCAAGCTTCGGATGCTTTTCTCTTTGGCTTCTGTCCTCCACAAACCAACAAAGCCCCCAGAAGGAAAAGTGGCTGAGAATGTAGGACTCAGTTCAGTGTTTTTCTTTCCCCTGGGTGCTGGGACTCTTAAATGCTGGCTGATTAAATCACTCTCCAAAAGTTATAATCAGCTTTTATAGTTCTCGGTGGAAGAGTTAATTTGTATAAGGTACCTACCCCATGACTGCTGGAAACTTGCATCATTTAAAAAATTCTTCACAGTCTGGCGTAGTAGCAGATGGCTATAATCCCAACACTTGGGGGAGCCTGGGGCAGGAGGATCCCTGGGAGTGCAAGGTCAGCCTGAACTATACAGTAAGGCCCTGTCTCCAAAAAAGAGAATGCCTGGGGATATATAGCTCAGTGGTGGACCGTTTACCTGGCATTCATAAGGCCTTGGGTGCAATGCATAGTGCCACCCCCCAAATGGAGATAAAGGGAACTGCGTGATTTTTAATCAAAGATTATGGTTAAAAAACCCTACATAATACACAGTTTACCCTTTTAATCACTTTCTAAGCTGACAGTTCCGCAGTAACTGTGTACAGACCTCCAGATCTCCTATCACCAAACTGAACTTGGTGTGCACTGAGTATCACGCCCGATCTTCCCTCCAGCTCCCTCCCAACCGGTATTGTTCCCGTGACTTTGACTGTGCCACATTTTTCATATAAGTGGAATCATTTCGTATCTGTTCTTTTGTCCGTAACTGGCTTATTTTACCTAGGATGATGTCAAGTTTCATCCGTATTATAGCATAGGACATGGTTTCTTTCTTTTTAAACAGTTCTATTCCACTTTAAATACATATCATATTTTCTTTATCCATTCATCTGTCAGTGCTGGACGTGGTGGCGAATGCCTGTAATCCCAGCACTGGGGAGGCTGAGGCAGGAGGATCATTGCGAGTTTGAGGCCAGCCTGAGCTACAAAGTGAGCTCAAAGCCAGCCTGAACTGCATAGCGAGACCCTGTTTCAAATAGGAAATAAAAAATCATCCCACTCATCTGTCAGTGATATAGGCTACTTTCACCTCTTGATATTGTGGATGGATCGGCAGTGCGTATTGGGATGTCAGTATGTCTCCAAAACCCTGCCTTCAATTTTTTTGCATATGTACCCCAAAGTGAGATTATCTATCATATCGTATTTCTAACTTTGAGGCCCCCCGCAGCACTGCGTATGGCGACCACACCTTACAATCCCTAACAAGGGTTCCGGTTTCGAAAAAACACGTCTTCGAAGTGCCGGGGATACAGCTCAGAAGTACAGCACCTGCTTGGAAAAAGCACATCTTCGTACTATGTAGCAGTTAACTGCCGGTTTAAAAAAAAAAATGCTGTGCAGACATTATCCGGGACTGCGCCATAAGGCTAACTAAGCACGTTCCAAATGTTACTTATTACCATTATTGTTCTGGGGATGCTCAGTGAGGTAGGAAGGGCATTAAAGGTATGAACTTTGGAACCAGACTGCCTGGGAAGAGTCTGGGTTCCTGTAGGTATTACCTAACTGGTCGTAAGCAGATTTCTTCATTTCTTTGAGTCCCAAATGTCTATCCATAAAACAACAGTGGTAACAGCACTCACTCCATAGAGTTTTTAAGAGGAACTAAGCCCCTGGTGCCAGTCTGGACTCCTAGTAAGCTCCGTGCAAAGTCTTAGGTGAGTGAGGCTGCAGCAGTCCCGCCTCTGTCGTGCCATGCTGAGAGCGGCTTGCGCGTGCCTGGTGTGCGCAGCGCTAGTTTTACCGAGTTTTAGGTGATTCTAAGCAGCCCCACTCCCTCCCGCTGAGTGTGCTGCTGCCGGGTGTGAGGCACCTCCACAGGGCAGCGGTGACAGTGGGCTGTCGGCGGTCGGTCTGGCACATGCCAGGGCGCAGAGGTGATCAGCAGGTGCCACACACAGCGCGAAGGGCGCAATTCTGTCCGCAGCTGGCGTTTAGGTTCGGCGTGAGGAGCAGAGGGCAGCGGAGACGGCAGGCCGGCGGCTTGCGCAGGCGGAGGGTGCCCCAAGCGGCGTGGGTCCCACCTGTCCGGGCGCGCGCGCGCCGAGGGCGGGACGTCCCACACCTCCCGGGCCAGGGCGCCGACGGCCGCGCGCGCGTGTGTGCAGCGGGAGGGTCGGTGGGCACCTCCGACTGCGAGCTCGGTGCGTGTCGTAGGAGGTGTCGTTACACACTTCCTGTGGGTCTCGCAGACCGCGGCGCGCTTCCGGTGCCGGCTGGAGCCCGGGGTCCGAGCCCCCGCCCCGCGCTCGGCCCCGCCCCGCCCTCGCCCCGCCCCCCGCCCGCCGCGCTCCAAGCAGGGCGCGCGGACCCCGGGGCACACTGAGCGGCGCGCGCCGGTGGCCGAGCCAGGCTGGCGCCCCGCCCCCGTCCGCCGCCCGCGCCGCCCTCCGCCGCCCGCGGGCGCCTTCCCCGCTGTCTTGCCGCGGGTGCCCGGCCCTCTGGCCGCCCTCCGTCCGCCCCCGTGCCCTCCGTCCCGCCCCGTCCAGCCCGCGCCGCCCGGCTCCCGCAGGCCCCCGCCGCCGCCCGCGTTCCTATGGACAGAAGCACAGACACCTGCAGGTCAGTGAGAGCCCGCGCGAGGGGCGGGGACCAGCGCGCGGGCGCGGGGCCCCTTTGTGTGGGGGCGGCCGCGCCGTGACCCGGCTGAACCCTCCTTTTGTCTCCGCTGAGGGGAGCGGGGCCGGAGTGAGGGCAGAAAGCGCGCGGCCGGACGTCGGCGGCGGCGGGCTGCGGGCTGCGGGCTGCGGGTCCCGGGCGGAGACCTGGCGGGCGGGCTCGCGGGCTGCGGCGGCCGCGTCCCCCGCCGGCCGGGCGCCCGGCACCTCCCGCGGGTGCGCCGCGGGGGTCTGGCTCGCCGGCTCCAGCTCTGGGGTCTGTTGGAGGTGGGAAGGAGGGCGGGAAGGAGGAAGAAAAGGTCTGACCTCCTAGTTTGCAAGTCTGAGGTGGTTCTGGAGAAGGAGGTGGTTCGGGGCTTTGCCCGACTTGCTTCCCCGCGCGGGAGGCGCCCCGAGGTGCGTGTGGGGCGTGTGCGGAGGAACGTGCGGCGCTGCGCTCCCTTATTTATTGTTTCTAACGGAGGAGGGCTTTCTCCGGGAGCCTCGCGCGCCCCCCCACCCCCATCTGAGGCTGCGCGCACTGATTTGTGTTTGTTATCAAATGCATCAAGAAACAGGAGTCGCCTGGGTGGAAGGCCACGGTGGGGCTCACCAACATCAGATCGAATTCAAACCAAAATCCCAAAATGCTTTTGATCGCTTTTTTAAGGCTAGGTAGGGACTTCAAGAGGGGAAAATGAATAGCTGTGATTCTTAGACATGCTATATATATTTTTCTTTTTGTTTTGAAGTTTTGGAGTAAAGTTTTTTTTTTTTCCTCCGCACTCGTTAGGATCAGCATGACAGAATATTCTATCTATGAAATGAACAGTCAGGCTAGTCAGGTAATGACAGCTTTGTGGTGGGGCTTAACGTTGGAGGGCAGTAAACAATGATGTACTTTCCGTTCGGGCTAAAACCCTTATTTACCTATTTAAGATACGAGTTCTCTTGACATGAGCCTGAATGTTAGAACTGCCCTGCCTTCATGCTTAGGCTTACCTTACATTACTCAGTGTTTTTATCTATTCTGTGCATGTAACCCAGTGACTGGGTTGTGTACGTTGGGTACAGTGTTTTGAAGGGTACTGTAGGACGATATTTCTGATTTCTCTAATTAGCTGGTTAATTGCTTTATGAATAGTTAATATGTATTTGTAGATATTCATATAATAAATGAAGTTCAATAGGCATCTAGAAAGGAAAGCTTCCAAATGCAGAATTTTTATTGCAGATATTTGGATTGTATCTTTGCATTAATCATAATCTCCAGCTCAGTTCTAGAAACTTTCTCCTCTCTCTTCTCCTACTGTGTGAGAACCCGAGTTGACAAACTTGAATGTGACAGTTACCAAGGAGATTAAAAAAAGATTTTGAGGAGCAAATACAATTATAGGTACAGCAATTTGGCTGAAGTGGAGGCTTTTCTTTTTTTTTTTTTTTAGCAGTATCTAAAAGTGAGGAAATTATGGTGGAAAAATGTTTGCTATTCAAATTTCTGTGAAGTAAGATTTAGAAATTTACCAGAGAAAAAACACAGTTTAATACATTTTTATTGGCAAACTCCTTTTTGTCATTATAAAATTATCAATATTTTAAAAGTAGTGGCCTTTTCTTTTTTTAAATAGTGATCATTTTCTAGGAGGAGAAATTTATCCTAGATTTTTGCCCCAGTTACATTAGATTGGTATTATTGTGTGCTTAGTTTTATAAATGTTTGGACTGTACTTCTGTGCACACTTAAAATCTAGAATAGCATTCATCCAACAGAGACCCAGCGAACTCTGTTGAGTTCATCAGTCTTTATTAGCTCCTGCTGTGACTTCCAGTCTAGATTAGGTAAATAAAGTTAAAACGCTGCATGGAGGGGCAGAGCTGTGTGTGGCTCTGGTAGGCTCTGGACTAATGTTCCGCCCCCATTTCTATTGTGAACAGTGCAGTGAGGAGAGGTATTAAAATGGGGGGGGGTGGCTATGTCATGAATGGTGGAAGGGAGTTGTAGAACGCTCTTAGAATTTCAGTTCTTCAGCTGGCCGAAGTATTAAAAGAGATAAGCTAACAAGTGAGCTACTTGTTTATGTATTTACATGGCTGTCAGTGGTAGTGATAAGATTTAACAAAGAGTCACTGTGTAAACTAAAGGATAATTGTCTTGGCAGAGTTGTAGTTGTGCCTAACAGTTTGCTTAGATCAGTACTGTAGTGTCTTTGTGGACTGGCTCGAAAATAGTACCGAGTTGTTTTGTTTTTCACTGATAATAATTTTTTGCTTTTTGTATAATTAACAATATTAATATGAGCAGAGACATCAGAGAATGTTACATATTTTTAGCTTACTCTCTTTGGTAAGTTGGTGTTGAGGAAAGTTTCATTTTTTAATGGTTCAATTTTTTTCTTCTGCTTTTTAATTAATTAATTTATTTATTTATTAATGAAACAGAGGGTCTTGATAAGCAGTCCAGACTGGCCTTGGGCTTCCTTTGTAGCCCAGGCTGGCCTCAAACTCACAATGGTCCTCCTGCCTCAGCCTCCCAAGTGCTGGGGTTACAGGCATGCGCCACCTTCTGCTGCTTTTTACATTGTGAGAAATAAATGCTACTTCCAGAAAATGGGAATTTGTATAAAATTGGATTTTAAAATACAGTTAACATTTACTGGACTTTTTAAAAAAGTCAAAACAAAGCAACAACAACAAAAAAACTGCACTAAGCTGCCACAAATTTGATAGGCATTTAAAAGCTATAGACTTTTCCCAGAACCTCCTCTGGAGGAGGGGATCACAGATCTGACATGGCGCAGTTGGAGGGAGACGAGATAGAGAGGGAGGAGGTTGCCGCTCCAAGCACACCCCTGGCCCACGCCCTCGTTTCGGCATTCGTAGCTTCAGCTTCGGAGACCCATTGCCCAGCTGCAAGGGGTGGGGAACGGTAATTCTGGAGCCACATGGTCTGGACCCGCCCCCACCCATAGCATGACGACAGGGTGGAGCCGGGCGGTCTGCTGTGAGCATGTGCTTTCCCACCTCCAACCATGGCAGTTTGTATACACCTCTGTATGTTATAGTGTAGTCTGAGGCAGCTATATCTCTTCCCAAGGTGAGAGTCCAAGGATATAGATAAACCCAGGAGTACAGTTATTATCACAGGGAAGATGACTGATTGAGTGGTAGGGCAACGGAGATAAGGGAGGAGAAAAAACGAACTGATCAAAAGGGCCATCATCTGTGTAACTGAGTAACAAAGGTGAAGGTAACATTATGTAGGACAGCATCCAGAGCTAATTCCCTTCTATGTTCTCTATAATTCTGTATTTCCTCAGTCGTTTTTGTATTAGCAGAAATGAAGATAACTTTATATTATACAGCATCCAGTGCAAATTCCC
>PVLD010028641.1:0-19148 GCA_004027595.1 Dinomys branickii
AAAAAAAAAAAAAAAAAAAAAAAAAAAAAAAAAAGAAATTTCAAGGCAGTCGAACGTTGGGGCAGTGGCATGGCTATTGTTGGGTGCTTTTAGCCAGATTTATATTGACAATCAAGAGGAAAGAGCACAGCGGGATGATTTAAAATGTTGTGAGTTTGGCCAGAAAGGAAGCTCCAATAAAACTGTGGACTGCAAAGATAAGGCTGAGGAGATCTCTATTGCTATGAAGGAACAAGAGAATGTAAAAGATGGCCTGAGGGCATCACAAGCAGCAAGTCTCTGCCCTTTGCACCCTCAAAACTGTAAAGGTGAGAGACCTTGCCTTGAGAAGGAAGCCAAAGGGTGCCATGTTCCAGAATGGCAGTGGCGGCTGCACCAGGTGCCAGAATGGAGGCAGCATAGAGAACTTGTTCCTCAGCATTGGATTCAGTGTGCCCAGCGATCCAGGCTCTCGACCCCTATGGCCAAGAGAGAGAAAAGTTTGGCTACTGCTCCAGGTGGCAGCAGACCTTGGCATCATCCATGTGGCCCTGGCTTAGGTGCAAGGAAAATGCAAGAGTTCTGAGGTTAAAAGAGGCTTCCACCCAGATTTCAGAAGGCCTGGGAGGCCAGGCAGTGTGCCCCAGAGAGAGCAATATGTGAGGCTGTGAATGTGAATCAAAAGGTGCCTTGGAGACCTCAGGAGTTTAGAAAAGGCAGGACTGTGGATCATCTAAGGAAAGCTGCAAAGAGGGAGCAAAGCTAGCCTGAGAAGCCGTGGGAGCTGTAACCACCAGAAGTGCCATAGGGGTGGACTCATGGAAGCCCTTTGGAGCTCACAAAGTGCCACAAGTTGCTGCAGATGCTGGATGTGAAATTACAGGACACAATGTTAGCCCTGCTGGATTTTGGACTTACTTTGGTCCCAATGCTCTGTATCCCCGTTTGTACCTTTTGGAATGGTAATGTTTATTTTGTGCCTTTAAATGTTGGAGGTGTTTAATTTCCATTTGTATGGAGGCAAAATGTTATGGTTCTAATATAAGCATGTCTTTGTATCTACAGGAAAGTGGTTTAAAGAAATGTGACTGGTTGTGAAGTTGACAAGGGGTGGAATGTTATGGTTGATACATTGTGTCAACTTGGGGAGTCCAGAGGTTTGGCTGAGTGATTCAGCAGGAAGCCAGAGTGCTTACTTTGTATACATTCTGAGCCTGTGGAAGAGGAAGGCATGGAGATTCTGTGAGTGCTACACGCCCCCTGGGTGGGGGTAGGCTGTTTACAATATAAGGGAAGAGAAGAGGCTGCTTGCAGCCGTTCCTCCCTTTTGCTGGTTGTTTTTGCTGTGTGCTGCCACCATGAACAGTTTGCCCTCTGCCTTGTGCCCCAGTATGAACTGAAACCTCCACAAACTGTAAGCTAAATAAACCTTTCCTTCCTTCATTATGGGCGTTGGGTATTTTGTCTCAGCAACAAGAAAAAAGTAACCAAAACACTTCTCTTACTTGATTTAATGTAAAATTTGAGAAAGTTACCAGAATTTTATATATTACAAAATTCCCCTCTATGAAACGGCCAGTGACACCTAATACACCCCGTGCCAAGCTTATGAGAATTAAATGGCATCATGGCTATGAAAGCTTGTTAATAAAGGCAAAATGTAAATATAGTAAACCTAAGTTCTGGGCTGAGAATTTAGTTCATTGGCACAGTGTCTGCCTGGCAAGCACAAGGTCCTGAGTTCAATTCCCTGTACCCAAAAGAAAAACATACAAAAAACTTATGTTCTACTTATCCCAAGGGATATTCCTCAGAACACTAGCCTCACATGATAGTTAGGAGGAAAAAATGGTTTCTGAAAGTAATTTTAGAAAATGCCATCCATCATTCTCTTAGAGATTCCAAATGAATACAAAAATAGTAAGAGCTTTGGGAAGTTCTAAAGTCTAAAAGAAAATCTTGTGATTAGAACTTGGCACAAGGTACAGGCAGACTTCAGTTTGATTCTTAGCTCATCAATTCATTGGTGGTGAATTTTGAGCAGATTACTCAAAATCCATGAACCTCTATTTTTACACCTACCAAATGAAAATGAAATAATATCTCTTTCATAAAATTATGAAAAAATTTAAAGAAAGGACACATGTAAAACAATTTTTCTATAGTGTTTTGCACATAGTAAGCAGCCAATAAATGGTAACAGTTATTAATTGTGTCTTATGAATTCCAGTAATATTAAATCTGCCTGCCTCTGTATTTTCATACTCTTTTGGCCATGGAGTCTCTTTATGATATACTAACATGGTTCTTCTTAACACTGTTAGGAAAGCACTGTCTGAGGTAACTATGTAAAATGTTTGTGCCCTTTCCATTTCTCCCTTCCTAATCTTATAAAGTTTAACCCTCATTAGTCTTAAACTAACGATGAGACTTCCCCAGAGAGGAATTCTCCCATTGCCTCAGAAATGAGAGAACTCTTCCTGGAAATGAAAATAGTTTCCAATGACAAGGAGAATATATAATGAAATACATATGAGTGCTTACAAGAAAAAGATTACAGATGTTCAAAGAAGGGAGTGATCACAGGAGACAGAAATGTCAAAAGACAATGTTCTAGGGAACATGAGGCTCTGGAGGCATGGCAGGACTTAGGAAATTTATAACAATATGCTTATAAAGGGAGAAAATGAAATTTTATAACTGTATTTAAGCCCTTTCAATAGCTTTTCCCTAAGATAAAAGAAAACTTAGAATTTTCCCACATAGAAGGTACTCAGTTGGCTGATTGCAATCCATATCCATTACACTTCCTTAAATCAGCAGGAGTCATACCTCCTGTAGTCTGACTGCTTCAATTCCCCCCAAAAATCCACCGGGATACAACCCAGTGGACTTTTTCCTGAAAGAGGCTTCTTTTTGTAAACTTGTCTGCTTTCTTGCCCTTTTAAACCAAGGGCAAAAAGTAAAATCTAGAATCTTGTGAATTATATATATCTTTAGCCTTTTTCTCAAACTTCTATGAGACAAGGGAAACCAAAATATTTCAACTCACTTGCTAATTCCTGATCAATTCCTTTGATTGCCATTGGATAAGATTCTCACACTTGCTTGAAAGTAAACATGGGCTCCTTATATCAAGAACAATGAATGGTTTATCTCTTCTATGACCTTTTTATGTCCCCTCCAAAATTCTTATATTAGAATTTAATTGCCAGTAAGACAAGGTCCATAGGCCATGAGAACTTTGCCCTAAAGATAACTTATGGATTAATCTGTTCAAGGATGAATGAGTTACCTTGGAAGTATGTGAGTTATTACAAAAGTTGATCTATAATTTAAAAGCCAATTTGCTTGTCTTTTTGTCTGTCTTTTTTGCCCATGTTCACTTGCTCTGCCATGGGATGTTGCAACAAAAAGGCTTCATCACTCCAATGCCACACCCTTGAACTGCTCACTTGGAAGAACTTTGTTATGGTTGATACATTGTGTCAACTTGGGGAGTCTAGAGGTTTGGCTGAGTGATTCAGCAGGAAGCCAGGGTGCTTACTTTGTACACATCCTGGGCCAGTGGAAGAGGAGGGCATGGAGATGGTGTGAGAGCTACACACCCCCTGGGTGGGGGTAGGCTGTTTACAAGGTAAGGGAGAAAAAGAGGCTGCTTGCAGCCATTCCTCCCTTTTGTTCTTGTGGTTTTTGCTGTGTTCTGCTGCCATGAAGAGTTTGCCCTCTGCCATGTGCCACTTTGCCTCAGAACCAGCCAAATATGGACTGAAACCTCCACAAACTGTAAGCTAAATAAACCTTTCCTTCCTTCATTTTGGGCATTGGGTATTTTGTCTCAGAAACGAGAGAAAAGTAACCAAGACAAACTTGAAACCAAATAAATTCTGTTACATACAAGTTGCCTACTCTCATAAATTTCTGTTCATTACAAATTACCTATAATTTTTTGGTAATATCACCAGATAATGAGCTAAAACAATTTCGGAGACCTAAACATGTACCCTGCTCACAGAAAGTCATGCGAGTAAAGCAATGATTCAGTGCTTAACCTCAGAAAAAGTCATTATGAACTACCATTGAAACCTTCAGATTCCTAGCACTTTTCTCCATTTTGATCCTGAAAGAAGTTCTTCTGGATGGCCTTCCAATTATCTCCCCTATAAAATGGAGATCGAGCTTCTCTCCTGGCAACCTTTGTATTTCTGTTTCTCTTCTTTGTAAAATACATGAGGCTTATCTCTTTTTACATTTTATTTGTTTTATTTTAAAGAAACCAATACGAAAAAGGAACAATAGCAAAATACAAACAACACAAAGCAAGGACATTAAAAGTGATACAGGGTCTCATACCAAATGATAGGGATTAACAGTAATTGTTATATTACATATTGTTATCTTGAATGAAGTTGCTCAGATTACCAGATGTAAAAGCAGAATGATCAAATCGTTAAAGAGAATAAGAAAATAATAATAATAATAATTTAAAAGAACATTAGAGACAATACATAGTGACACTAGGCAAGATGGTAGGAATTCACCACTGGTTGTTACACTGAAGAAGAGGTTTATCTCTTTTTAGGTGTTACACTCCTAGGCAGGATTGTATTTCATTTCTTTTGTGACACATAATATTAGCTCAACAAACATGAATAAAGAAATTGACTTTTCAATGAACTGATTAAGTATTCAAAACCATGAAATAGGTCACTCCTTCTAGTAGTAAGTTTCCTGTGCCTAGTTTTAAAACAGTAATCTTTAGTGTCTTGAATTTATAGGATTCAACAAATTTTATGTAGATAGACAGTTTAAAAAATAAAATAAACTGAAAAATACAGAGCCCATTTTAGTTACCTTTCTATCCCTGCTGATACACACTATCTGACACCTAAAGTTAAAGGGGGAAATGGTTATTTACTGCATAGATTGTAGAGCTTTCAGTCCATAATTGGGTGACTCCAATACAGAGTGGCTTGGCAGAGGGAATTCCCAGTAGAAAAGCAGTTTGTAGTGGGACAAGACATCAAAAGCAACAAAGACAAAAGGGGCGATACAAGGCTCTTTCTGTCCCTTATATTGTATCCAGTCTACCAAGATTGGGGTCGTACCAATACAGTCAGTAGATGGATCCATCAATCACCGACCCTTAATCCAGCACCCTTAATAACAGCATTGCACACTCTGGATTCATCCACCTCTGAAAAAGTCCTATGTGGAGTACAGGAGATCTGTCTGCACACTAGAGACCCAAGGAATCTAGCTGAGGGCCTGGATCCCACAGCAATATCCTGCACAAATCCACCTGAAGACCTAGAGCCCATGATAATGTCCTCCATGAGTCCCACTGTAAGCCTAGAGCCTACAGTACTGTCTCATGCAATTTTGCATCAAGGATCTGCACTGGGAAGGCCCAGGGATCAGTGGTGGAAGCTAGAAAGTCTGCACCAGTGTGATGAAGGACTTGTGCCAGCAGGCTGAGGGATCTGCACTGGAACCAAGAAGCTCCAGGTAAGGACCAGAGCTCCCCCAAAAGGAATGCAACTATCTTCAGCAACAGGAAGAATGCAAGTTCCTCCAATTATGAGAAAAGCTGAGTTCATATCAGGAAAACCAGTGTGACAACCTTCTCTAGGAGAATCAACAGCAGCACCATCTTCCCCTTTCGTTCTCCCTTTTGCACTGTTGGCAACAATCCTTAGGTGGATCATCCACACTCAGCACCACACTGATTCAGGCACTATTCCTTTTTTGTATGTTTGTTTGTTTTAAAGAGGATTTCAAAAACAATAAAAATGATACAGAATTTCAAAACAAGATGATAGGAAATTAACAATGGTTATTATATTGCATGGCCTTGACAATTCAGGAAGGATTGTACCCTAGAATTCATTTGTAACCAGAAGAGACCTATTCTAGCAAAAGTAATTCTGGACAACAAAGGTAAGGCAGGGGCATCAAAATCCCTGACTTGAAATTATACCACCATTACTGTGATAAAAAAAAAACAGATGGTATTGGCAAAGAAAAGAGACTAGACAATCAGTGGAACAGATTTGAAGATATAGAAACAAATTCAAACAACTTTAGCCATCTATCTTTGACAAAGAGGCCAAACACATTCACTGGAAGTCTGCTTAATAAATGGTGCTGGAAAAAACTGTATTTCTGCTTGCCAAAGACTAAAACTGGACCCATATCTCTCACCATGCACTAAACTAATATCAAAAAGGATCAAAGATCTCAATACTAAAACAAAAAGACTAAATTTGCTGGAAGAGAGAATAGGTAGAACTCTTTAAAACATAGGTGTAGGCAGAGATTTCACATACAATACCCTGATCGAATGGGAAATATTACAAAGAATCAACAACTGGGATCTCATTTTGTTAAAAAACATTCGCACAGCAAAAGAAATCATCAACAGAGTGAAGAGACGACCTACAGAGCGGGAAAATTTGTTAACCAATTGTTCCTCAGACAAAGGACAAATATCTAGAACATGCAACAAATTTTTTAAAAGACCCCCTTTCTAAATTTAAAAATCTAACTTAAAAAATGACATCTGAGATGAATACAAACTTCTCAGATGAAGCACAAAAAGCAAGTAAATATAGGAAATAATGTTCAACCTCTCTGTTCATTTGAGAGATGCAAATGAGAACAACACTAAGATTCTCTCTCATTCTGAAAGAACGGCAATTATCAAGAAATCAACCAGGAGGGCATGGAAATAACAAAAAGTGGGGAGCAATCCCAAGAGTATGAGACACTGTGTCTTGAGAGTCCCCAAGAGCCAGCACTGAACCAGTGAAGTGAGCCATCACTGTTCTCTGGCACACAGACATGCAGAACAGAAGCAGGAACAGGACCACCAATTCATTTCAAAGGGCTTGGGGTGAACACAAGTAGCAGAACATTCTAAGGCTGCTTCACTGATAGCGTATCAGTGAAATAAGAGAAGTGCCACCCAGTCAAAGTATACACCAGCAGCTGGGAAGCACAATTGGGGGAATTCTGAGTTGTAGGACCTGAGACCACCCAGATTCCACTCTGCTGGCTGCCAAAAACCAGTCTTTCCCTTAAACAAAAAGGACTGAAAAAGTCACCCTGGTCTGTGACCAGCAGAGCAGCCTTGGCCCAGCAGAACAAGCAAGAAAGCACCCTTAGCTTGCAACAGGACAAGGGCATACCCCCACCCCATGACTAAAGTGCAACAATAGTTAGTGATGTAGAACAGAGAAAGGTATGCAAGGTCTGGAAGGAGCCAGTTGTACATGGATCTCATAGCCCCTCCAGATTTCCCCTATCCAAGAATGCCGCAGCAACTGGGAAATAACCATAGAAAGAATCACATTAAGGAGAAGTGAACACCCAGAAAGTTGGCACCTGAAGACCAATCCCAGCTCGCAAAGTGGATTTTCTTATATATAGAGCTTGCTCTTATGGCTAAGGATCACAAATGAAAACTCATCACATTTTGTCTGTTGCTAGGCTGTGCTTGTTGCTATTATGATTGCTCATTGTACTGCGTTACCCAGGATGTCATAGTTACTATAATCACTTTCTCTCATTCATATGATAACACTATCATCATCAGTGGTCAAAACCAACACCATAATGCAGAATCAAAGAACAGGGAGCTGAGCTAAGTAGATAGCAACTTTTCATTCTTTAAAAATTGAGAAGGTAGGTTCTTGGGATGCACACAAAGGCCAATAATAACATATACCTAAAAGACATCTCTGAAGAATAGACATTTCCTAGGGAAGCCCCAATACTAGGAACAAAGTTACCTACCATAAAAAATTTACAAGCATCAACACAGAAACAAAAATTAAAAATAGAAAACAAAAAGATGCAGAAGAAAAGTGCAAGCCCAAACATCCAAATCACTCCAGACGAGTTCAGAACCCAGTAAGATACAGGAAATCAGAAGCCATCCACTGGAACTTTCTGAATGATAGCAGCAGAAAAACAGTGGTTGAGGCTATACAAAAATTAATCTCTCAAGTAAAATAACAAAATGAAGATCAAAATGAAAGACATGCTCAACAAACCTAGGATAGACATGGATTAAAAAACAGAAGAGTGTAGGAAAACAATGAATTCCATGAATGCTCAACATAGGAAAGAAATGTAAGCCATGAAACAGATCCAAACAGATACCCAGAAGCTTAAGAATTCCATTAAAAGTATATGCAACACATTTAACACAGGAGAGAATAGCAAATCAGATCTAGAAGACAGGCATGCAGTTAGCAACCACAAAAAGAAAGATATCTTAAAAATAGCAAGAGCCCTTGAAATACAAATCCAATAGATGCACCATGAAGAAAAGAACAACAGCAGATTAGTCGGAGTCAATGGGAAAACTAAAGATAGAGCAACAATCAAAAACCTCTTCACAGAAGAAATTGCAGAAAATTTTCCAAACATGGGTAAAGAATTTAACATACAAGTAAGTGAAGCATATAGAACTCCAAATATCCATGACCAAAATAAATGTAAGCCAAGCCATATGATAATCAAGATTCCAAAAATTGAGCACAAGAACATATTATTAAAAGCTGTTACAACAGTTTCAAGGAAAAAGCCACCAGGCAGGGTAAGCAATTAAACATAGGGGAATGACATGGAACCAACAATAGGAAAATATTTTGACAAAGATAAGTCAATTTATATCAGTTATAACCATCAATGTAAATGATCTAAATTCACCAATCCAAAAAAAACTGTCAGAATGGACGAAGAAGCAAGATGCAACAATATGCTGCATACAAGAAGCACAAATAACTCAAAACAAAATTCACAGGCTGAAAGTCAAAGGATGGAAAACAATACTCTATGATACAAGAACAGAAAAAGTAGAGATAGTCATTCTATATGCTGACACTGTAAACTTCAGGCAAAGACTCATGAAAAAAGACAAAGGAGGACCTTAAACACTTTTGAAGGGAAAACTCCAAGAAGAGATATCAATCATAGATATATATGCTCAAAATACTAGTGCACACAACTGCATAAAACAAATGTTATTAACTGACTTAAAAACTCAAATAAGGACTAACATAATTGTAATGGGGGATCACAATACTCCACTGTCACACATAGACACATCAACTAGACAAAAAAAAATCAACGAAGAAATGTCAGAACTAAAGCAAACTTTGAACAAATGGATTTAGTAGATGTCTGCAGAGCGTTCCACCCTACAACATTAGAATACATGTTCATTTCAGGTATACATGGGACTTTCTCCAGAATAAACATGTTAGCCCATGAAATATGCTCACATAAATGCAGAGGAACTGAAATGATCTCATGCATATTATCTGGCCATAATGTAATGAAATTGGTGATCAATGGCTAAAGAAACCACAAAAACTACGTGAACACATGAAACAACAACCTGTTGCACAACAAATAGGCCACATAGGAAATTAACGAAAAAATCAAACACTATTATAGTGGATTGACACCTGATGGTCAACTTATAACCCCCAGCTGAACTCAGTAAGTGTGGTGCAGGGCATGGGAAGTCCACAGGGGACTGTTGCCCGCAGCATAAGAGGTCAATGGGAGCAGAGAAAAGGCTGCTGGGTGCTGTTGGAAGCTGTTGGTTCTCTTGGAGGAGATTGTCATGGCATTTCTGATGAACTTGGCTGTTTTCATCCTCCAAGGAGCTCAAGACCTTGTGAGCACTGAGAATAGCTTCAGTTCACTTTGGAGGAACTCTAGTCCTCACTTTGAACATTGATTCCCATCTCTGGAGGGGAAGATGGTACACTTCCAGTCTCCTGGATAAATTTTCTCTGTTGGCTTTCCTGATGGGAACTCAGCTGTCTTCACCATTGGAGGAGCTCAAGACCTAACTGTTGCTGAGGATGGCTGTAATACTTTTCAGGGGAGCTCTGGTTCTTACTTTGTGTGTCAATTCCTGGCTCTAATGCAGATCCCTTAGCCGGCTAGCACAGATACTTCATCCCACTGGCACAGACTTTCTAGATTCAACCACTGACCTTTGGATCTTCTCAGTGCAGATCTGTGAAACAGGCCTGCATGAGACATTGTTAAGGGCTCTAGGCCTCCAGTGGACTCGTAGAAGGCCTCATTATGAGCCCTGGCTCTTCAGCTGGACTCATGCAGGACATTTCCATGGATTCAGGCCCTCAGCTGTATTCCTTGGTCTTAGTGTGTGGACAGATTTCCTGCACTCTTTTATATATGATTCTTTGTGTGACTATTATAAAAAATCTTATAAGTATGTGTCCTATATGATATCATTCTCCTTTCAAAATGACCCCAAAACCAACACAAGTATCTACAATTAAACAATAATGCCAAAACAACATACCAGAATTTATGGGACTAATGAAAGCAGTCCTATGAAGAAAATGTATAGCAGTGAATTCTCACATCAGGAAAACAGAATGATCCTAAATAAACAACCTAATATTGAACCTCAATATTCTACCAAAAGAAGAACAATTCAAAGCCAAGTTCATATGAGAGAGGAAATTATAAAAAGCAGGAATTAATGCAATTGAGACTAAAAAATGCAAAGAAACAAAGAGTAGGTTCTTTGAAAGATTAAAAAAACTAATAAACCCTTAGTCAACCTTATTAGAAAGGCAAAAGAAAAGACTCAGATTTAAGCAGTTGGAAATGAAAAGGGTGAAGAAATCACAATAGCTCCTGTGGAATTTCAGAAGATCATCACTACCTACTTTGAGAGCCCACGTAATAAGATGGTATACACTGAAGTGTATGACAATGCACTAAACTAAAATTTGAATGGCTCATACATCTAAATATTAAAACAGAAACAATAAATCTGGTAGAAGAGAGAGTAGGCAGAACCCTTCAAGAAACAGTTGTAGGCAAAGTTTTCATGAAAAAAATCCATTCACATGAGAAATATTTTAAAAATCCCTGAGATCTCACCCTGTTGAAAGGCATTTGCACAGCAAAAGAATTCACCAACAGAGTGAAAAGACAATGCATAGAGTGAGAAAAAAAATTTAACCAGTTCCCACAAAGGACAATAACTAGAACATAGAAAGAGTTTTTTAAAAATCAGATCCCCCCAAACTTAAAGACTCAGTATAAAAATGGGCATCTGAAATGAATATGCAATTCTCAGATGAAGAAATACAGATGTCAATACATAAATAATGTTTAATACCACTGGTCATTCAAGAGATACAAATTAAAACAACATGGATTCCATCTCACTCCAGAAAGAATGGCTATCATCAAGAAATCAACCAATAACAAATGCTGAAGGGGCTGTGGGGGGAAAAAGAACACTTCTCTACATCTGGTGAGAGAGTAGACTGGTGTAGCCATTGTAGGAATAAGTATGGATATTCTTTATTAAAAACTAGCATTAGAGGTCTCATTTGATCTAATTTTTCCCCTTCTGGGTATCTTACTGAAAGAATTAAAGACATCATACCACAGTAATATATGCACATCCGTGTTTATAGCAGCACAATTCATAGTAGCTAAGTCTTTGAAACAACTCAAATGCCCATCAGCAAAGGAATGGATAAAAAAAGATGTGTTTTTTATACAAAAGAGTACTACTTAACCATAAAGGAAAAACTGAGACATTTCTAGGTAAATGGATGCACCTTCAGACTATACTCTTAAGTGTAATAAATTGGACACACATATGTAAATATTACATTGTCTTGCTGATGTAAGAAACAGAAAGGGTTAATAAGGACCAAAATGTAAAATAGATACAGTGAAACAGGAAGAAATTGCTCAAAAGGAAAGAGGGACAGGGAGGAGATGGGGAAAGGAAGAAAGGGAAAAGAAAAAGGATAAAATGGGAACAAGCCTTTGTAAATAATGAGATGAGCTACAGGGAGGGGACAGGATTGGGAAAACATAGGAATCAAGATATATCATATACAGGTACAAATTCCCCATGATGAATATGATCATTATGTGTATCTAAATTGTATCAAGAAACTTAATAAAAAAGACAATATAAAAGATTAGATTTTTTATATGTAATCACCTTTATTTCTCTGTTATTGATGAAAAGAGCTTTTCTCTTTTCATCAGCAGGATGTATTGTCTACTTTAGATATTGCCTGATCTTATTTTTAAATGTAAATCAGCGTTTTAATCTTTGTATGTAAATTTGATAGCCTGTCCCAGCAATTATTCTGCTTTGTTGCAGCTCCCTCTTAAGAACAGTCTGTTTTATGTTTAATTCTCTTCATTGTCCTAATGTGAATAAACCTGGAGAACAGCAATGGAAAAACAAAACAAAAATATATCAATCAATAACAAATCCTATTGAGATTATGGGGGAAAATGAATCCTTCTCCAGTGTTGGTGGAAGTGTAGACTGGAGCAACCACTGTGGAAATCAGTTTGGAGTTTCTTCGGAAAACTAGGACTAGAGGTCCCATTTTACCCATCTATTTCCCTTCTGAGTATCTTCCCCAAACAATTAGAAACATTATACCTCAGCAATATATACACACCCTTGCTTATAGTACCACACTTTATAATTTAATCTTGGAAACAACTCAAATGCCCACCAACTGATAAATGGATAAAAAAAATGTGTTTTTTATACAGTTAAATATCCTTCAGTCATAAAGAAGATTAAATTTGAGACATTTATAGCTAAATGGAAGGACTTTGCGACCATACTCAAATGAAATACATCAGACACATTTGTAAAAATCACACTGCCTCTCTGGTGTGTGAAACTGAAAGTGTTAATAAGAACCAAAATGTGTAACAGAAATTGTGAAATAGGAAGAAATTGTTCAAAAGGGATATGGAACTGGGGAAGGAAAGGGGAGAAAGGAAAAAGAAAAATGAGAAAAGAAGGATAAAATGGAAAAAATGCTTTGTAAATAAGGAGGGAAAGAGGGGTTGAGGGGGAGAGGGGATTGAGAAAAAGTTATCGGGTTAATAATATTCCTTAGTTATTACAGGCTGATCAGGTCTACAATCTCCCAAACGAGTTTATAGTAAAGGCTACATGAAAAGAGGTGAATGGAATGATTTCAGGGCTCCAGGAGGATCAAAGCCCTCTCTCAGAATTTGAGATTCTATCAGGGCTTTCACCAAGACCTTCCCTGGGTGGCCTGTATTTATTTGGTTATCAGAAGAAGGGAAGGGAGTACTCAAGCAGGGCAGAATTACTCAAGGACTTCTCCAAGTAATGCATTAAATTAATCCTTAATAAAGATTAAGTTAATCCACCTCAGAGTGAGATGCCTGAGGCTGTATAGTCTTTGTCTAGTTGAGATCAGATCCAGGTATCCTTGGCTGTGACCTTGTCTTATCCTTAGAGACTTTATAGCTTCATCTGCCATTACAGGTTTTAGTAGGGATTAGTGACTCACAGAGGTTTACTTAGTATGAGCATGTCACCCACTTTCAGACAAGCAGCCTAGGCTTTGGACAGATTCACAAGTAAACATAAACAGCCAATTGGTTAATTTAAATCTTGCTCAGGGCTGCTTCATTGTGGTCTCCATCAAAGAGTAATCCAGATATATTGTGTACAAGTACAAATTCCCTACAATGAATGTGATCATTATGTATACCTAAGTTGTGCCAATAAACATTTTAAAAATTTTTTAAAAGAAAGGATAATACATACCTGGTACTACTCATACCAGCATACTGTCTTTGGGGTCTACCTTACTGATTAGTGTTACAGACTGGACATGGATAGCATCCCCCAAAGTTGCATGTGTTAACAGTGTGGTTTCCAGGGTAGTACTATTATGAAGCACTGTGGATCTTTAGCAGTTAGGATTTTATGGGGGCCCCTAGGTCGTTAAGTACATTCCCTTGAAGGGGACTGTGTGAGTTCAGTTTTGTACATTCTGTCACTTGCTTTTCCTTGCTCAGACGTGTACTTCTATCATTGTCATGTAGAACTCTCAACAGTGCGTTCCAAAACAACTAGGCTGCCCAGTCTTGGATATGAGCATTCTAGAACCATGAAATAAATAAAGACTTTCTCCTCCTAGGCTGAGTGCCTCAGATACTTTGCTCTAGGAATGTGAAGCTGGCTAATGCAATAAGCAAGCAAGAAACAATCTAATTTTTCCACTGAATCCATTAGCTTTCAACCCTACGCCCCCCCCCTATTGTTTTGGGTCAAATAAGGCACTTTGTCCTTTGGCGTTCTCAAGTACAGAACAATAAAAATGTTTAAAAGTCTTTTTATTTTACTTTTTGTTAGTACATGTTTGTAGTATATGTATTTTACAATCACCTTAGAGAGTTGGTACATGTACATAATACAGCTTGTTTCATTTCTTAAGCCCCTTTCCTACCTCTCCCCTTGTGCTTCTCATTCCCCCATTTTTGTCCTTTTGGATATTACTAATCTTAGCACAAGTTTATGGCATATAATATCCACATTCATTGAAGTTATTAGGATCTTGTTTATGGTACATGTTCACTCTACCCATTTCCCCACCCCCTCCCCTTCACACCCTGTTCTTAGTCCCCTGCACTTCTTCCCATTTGCAAGAGATCCATCCCCTTGACTCCTTCTATCCATTCTTTGTCTCTTAGTTTGTCCTCTGCCTTACTCAGGTGAGAAATACCACGCAGTGTTCAAGTTTCTGTATCTAACTTATTTCACTCAATATTATATTTTCCAGGTGCATCCATTTTCCTACCCAAGTCTCAAATTTGTCCTTTTTTATAGCCCAGTAGTATACAATTATATATAAATGCCATATTTTCTTTATCCAATATTATATTGATGAGTAAATAGGCAGGGTCCAAAATTTAGCTATTATGACTTGTGCTGCTATAAGCATTGGTATATATATACCACTGTAGTATAATGCCTTAACTGCTTTAGGGAAAATAACTGAAAGGGGGATAGCTGGGCCATATGGAATGTGTAACTTCAGTTCTTTAAAAATGCTCCATGTCAATTACCATGATGTTTATACTAGTTCACATTCCCAGCAACAATGCAGATAAAATTTTCCATGTTGAAAAACCATATATATAATAGCTCCTCTACCTGCATGGGGGATACTTGTAAAGCCAATCCTCAAATATCTTAAACTACAGAAAGTGTCAACCCCATACCTATTTCATATATATACAAATATATAAATGATAAAGTTTAATTTACCAATTAGGCATAACAGATTAACAACCATAACTAAACATTGAATATAACCATTATAGTGATATATTGTAATAAGTTGTTTAAAGTTATGTCTATTTCTGAAAGTTTCCATTGAATACACGTTTAGACTGGGTTTCCCGAAAAATAGGACCTAAGCAGAAAATAATCAGGCTAGAAAAGTAGAAGTCAACAATGCCAGCTCTAATCACCCAGCCTTACTTGCCATTACCAGGTAGCCACTGAGCAAGAGAATAGTGAGGTATAATCTCCTGTATAACGCTGATCACTGCCATAGTCATGACCAGTGCTTATTCAGATTACGTCTGGTTTTTGGAGAAACAGAGGCTGAAATCCTGAAATCCTGAAAGCAAAACTGCAGACAAAGGGAGACTACTGTATTCATGTTAGTCCATAATAAACATTAAAAAAAAAACAGGGTCCACTGCAAAATTTCCAAAAGATGGCTTGTTAATAAAACCTCCAGTTTAAGCAAAGAACTAATAGAAATTGCCATAGCACATTCAGTATAGTTTATATTGTAAACCTGAAAATGGGACTATCTAACTTCCACAGTGAGTGACAGCCTGAATAATTCTCCTGTGTCTAGGACAAGGACTAACAAGAAATAGCCTCAAAAGAAAAAGAACCTATGTTTTTCATAGCACAATTTGTTTTCACTCTCAAATTAATTGTTGATAAATCAAAACAATCTATGATTCAACCAAAGTTACACTACAATGTAATCTTTAAACTTAGTGAGAATCTAAACCTGGAGGAAACGACAATAGTTCTTTTCTCAGAAAAGTGTTGAAGCTTCCCAAGGATCTGGGGCAGGCATGCCCACAGTCTGCACCCTAGGCAATGGCATTGTTATAGCTGTTCAATGTAGCAACAGAAAAAAAAAATCCATGCCTGAAACACACTAAGAAGAGCTGGGGGAAGGAGTTGCTGGGGGAATCAATAAAACTAGAGAAGTTAGTCTTGCAGAGGATGAGCTCATAAAGTTCAATATCCAGAAAGATTGTCCTGTGGAAATTAGGGGAAATCACTGATAAAGAGTTCCTAGAAAACATTGACTTAATACTCTTGCAAAGGAAACCCAGAGGGCAGAACACACACAGCATCACCCAGCACACCTCACAAACTACACGTTCTGATCGACCCTCCAGCCATTCATTCAAGAGAGTTCCAACAGTCCTCAGACCTAATGTTATGAGTTGGTAAAATATCTTGGTTAAATGCTGATGGTTAAAGGAAATGCAACATCACTATCTTAATAGCTAGAGAAGAGTATCCCAGCTCTCCTTAATAGCAGTAAGATTCTCCATTTTGTTTGAAATTAAGGAAATATCTCTGCAGTTTAACATTATCCCAGAAGGTCCTATATCACACAGCAATATAATTGTGTCCTTCTATAGCAATATTGTGCCCAGAGAAGAGAGACATCTATCTTTTTAATATAGTTTTGTAGCCGATTTAGAGGTGGAGGATTGAACTAAAGAACCTGTTAGAGAGAAATCTGAGAATGTGCAGAAATTATAGCCATAACTATACTGTCTTATCCAGCTGCAAACTCTCCAAATGAGACTTGCAATTTGGAATTAAGGCCCTGTCTTAGTTACTTTACTCTCATTGCTGAGACAAAAACCCAACACCCAAAACTCAGGAAGGAAAGGTTTACTTAGCTCACAGTTTGTGGAGGTTTCAGTCCATACTCAGCTGGCTGCAAGGCAGGGTGTCAGGGCACAGAGGCAACAGTTCATGTGGCAGATGATAGCAAAAGCAAGAAGAGCAAAAAGGGAAGAGAGCGAGCCTCTTTTACTCCCTTATATTTAAACAGGCTCCCACCCACTAAGGTGCGTATAGCACTCAACATCTCCCTGCCCTCCTCTTGCACAGGATGAGGATGTTCACAAAGTGAGGACCCTGGCCTCCTGCTGAGTGGCTTCCTTAAACTTCTAAAACTGCTCACGTTGACACTATGTACCAACCATTACAGACCCCAACTATAAATAGATTACAACTTCTAACCTCCAAGAAACTAAGACTAACATTGTATGATTATTATTCTAGAGACATATTGTCTTGAATTAATACTAGCATATTTTCCCAATATGAAAATGTCAGTCACAGGTTAAATGTCATGTGATTTCTCTTATATGATAAACTTAAAATATAAATCATTTAAAGAGAAAAATTGAAGGTAGATTATAGGAAACAGGGACATAGACCTTTTTTCATATAGGAAAGGGACATAGGGATATAGGTGGGGAGGGAGAGAAGAGAAAGGAGAGAAGAAAGGGAAGACAAAAGGATTAAGATGCAATATGTACATGTCCCAATAGCCCATAATGAATCATTTATGTATCATAAACATGTACAAATAAAAGTATAATATAAAACCTAAACTATCTCACTAAACAGGACTTGAAACATTATGCTAGTAATAAATATCACTAATATATTAATAAAGAAACCATTGAAATATTGTATGAGTTCACCATGCCTCTCTCTATTGACATATCTGTATCCAGTTACAAATCAGGGAGGGTTTTTGTCACTGGTAGGTATCAGTGGATTATTTGAGAATACAAGGTCAAATTTAGGAAACCTATATTGAGATCTGTTCAATAGAACTTTCTGCAATAATAGAAATATTCTACCTTATCTGATATGGTAGCCACATGTGGCTATTAACCATTTCAAATGTGACAGATCACTGAGAATCTGATTTTTAAATATTTAATTTAACTAATATAGGTTTATACACATAGTGGCTACCATATTGTCCAGCACAACTCTACACCCTGCGCTTACCAGCTATGGAATTTGGAATGAACCTTTTCTGGGCCTTTTCTGGGCCTCAGTTTCCTCACTCCCAAAATGGAAATAAACATGTTCCCTCAAGGAGTTTTTGAAGGGATATCTTTTGAGATTAGGAATGAGATTAGAGGGAGGCAAAGGAATAGGAGAAGGTAGTAACAGGGTAGAAAAAGATCCAGATATGTTACATGCATGTATCAATATACCCAATAAACTTCACCATTTTGTATTAACAACATGCACTCAAAATTTTAGATTCAAAAATGAACAAATAATTAAATAATTGCCACTTTTTAAGTTAAAAAAAAGAGTTGTTGAAGGGGTGAAATAAAGTAGAGCATTCAGTTCCTACGGTGGGTGCTGAAGTTGTTCCTCTGCAAAGCCTTTTGCTCATTCTCTTTCTCGGGCTGACCATGGCTCCATTATCCAAAGACGGCTTGAACTCATTTTACCGCTTCCAGTGAGTTACACCTCCAGTCCTCCCAGCAAATACAACCAAAAAGTGTCTCTCAAATATCATTCTTACCATATTACCCTTCTACTCAAAATCTTATAGACAACTATAGCTTTGAATGGAATATACAGTCTGGTTCCTGAGGTTTTTGCAACTTGATGTTTACTACTATCTGAAAAATTAGCCCTTCTTCAGACCAAAGATGCATAGTTTCACTCCTTTATCACTCGCTGACAATATACCCATCACATTCATCCTTTGAGGTCTATCCTGACACTTCATCAACTGAGCTGCCTATGAGGAGAAGAAAATGTTTTGCTGTTTATTCTTTCTGCAACACTGGTGACTAAATCCAGAGCTTCCACACTAAGCTACATCTCTAACCCTTTTTATTTTGAGACAGCATTTCCATAAATTGTACAGGCTGCTTTTTTAGCAACCACAGATGTTTTGTTGGTGCTTCATTTTTTCTTATGTCTATCATAATTGTTCCCTATGAACAAAAGCTTCTAGAAGCTGAAGAGTTCAGCTTTTGTTGTAATGGGCAGTGACTTTTAGCACAACATTTTAAGATAGACAAGCCTCAAAATGTGTCTTGAGAAACATCCTGGAGGGATTGTAAAGAGTTAACTTTGCAGTTCTGACTTTGTCCTGGAATTCTTCTCCTTGCCTGAATTGTTAAAGTATATATATCATTATGGCCAGAGCCTGACCTGGTCACATGGTGCAAGGTAAACAACTATGGCC
>PVLD010028642.1:0-19147 GCA_004027595.1 Dinomys branickii
GGGGGCAGTAGCTGCTGGTGTGTTCTGTACTGTGAATGCAGATTGGGAGGGGGCAGTAGCTGCTGGTGTGTTCTGTACTGTGAATGCAGATTGGGAGGCAGTAGCTGCATAATTTCTCTTTTACCATCTGCCGACCGGTGTGGATGACCTATCAGGAAAGACCATCAGGGCACTAGCTCATCGCTCACAGGCAAGGCCACCGATTGATTGAATTCCTCAGTCTGACATTCTATTGCCCTCTACAAGGCTCGACTTCTTACGTGAGCTCCTCAGCGGGCCCAAGGTTGAGCAACACTGAGAAGAGTCCAAATCACGTTGAGGTTCTGAGCCAACGTAATTCAGGAGTGCTGACTTTCCCAGCACCCCTGTCAGGATATCACTCTGTCCTGTGGGCCTCACAGCCTCTTTATCAGCAGCCCTTGGGCCTTGACCTCAGTTGTGCCACCAAGGCACAGGGACAGTTGCAACAGGCGGGGTACATGGACAGCTGTCTGTGATGGTTTGTGTCTGCATGTCCCCAAAGCCTCATGCAGTCATGGAATCTGGCAGTTTTTAAAGTTGACTGTGCTTGTTTCAAGATTTAGATTTATAATTGCTATATGGTGTAATGTTGGAATTATGGATGTGAGTGCTACACCTGCCCTAGGGCGGATAGTTTGTATACAATGTAAGGGGAGGAAAGAGGCTGCTTGCCACAGCTCCTCCCTTTTGCTCTTGTTGCTTTGCTATTTTCCTCCACCTTGAACTGTTGCCCTCTGCCATGTGCCACCCTGCCTTGGAGCCAGCTGAGTATGGACTGAAACCTCCATGAACTGTGAGCTAAATAAACCTTTCCTTCCTCAATTTTGGGCGTCAGGTATTTTGTCTCAGCAACGAGAGGAAAGTAACCAAGACACTGTCCCTCAGCTCTAACCCAATCGAGGCACGCTAAGATATTTACTCTAAGGGAGCTTTCTCATCTTTAAAAATGGATGAGTTATCCACTTCGGCCCCTGGGCTGGTTGTGAGGGGTGAGCAGGGACCCTGACCTGTGGTCTATGACAGGTCCGGGCTGACTGCTGGATTTCTTCAAAGCCTGTCATGGACAGCTATCCACATACCCTGACTGTGGCCTGTGCCTTGGTGGCAGAACTGAGGTCAAGGCACAAGGGCTGCTGATAAAGAAGCTGTGAGGCCCACAGGATAGACTGATACCCTGAAAGAGGCACTGGGAGAATCAGCACTCCTGGGCTAGAAATACCTCTGCCATTTTCTGGCCACACAATTTTGGTGAGTTCTCCTTTCTGGAGGCCAATATCTGTATTTGCTTAACAGAAGTAATACGCACTCCATAGGATTGTGCTGAGCAGAAAACCAGTTGAGGTATGCAGGCAGCCTAGCATAATGCCAGGCCACAGCACGTGTCCACGTGACATGAAGGCTGGACATGTCTAACACGTGGGTGACTACGAACACTGAGGTGCAGATCCCTAGTTGTTAGAGGTTCTCAGTAAGTACTTCTTCCTTTGTCATTCTGCAACTCCCTTTGTGATGATGGGAGATAGGTTAGTTTGTGAGGGGGCAGTTGTGCAGCTATATTTGTTTGCTTAGCTCTATCTAAGGTTTAATAAAAAAATGTTAAGGAGAGAGGTGGAGGATAGTTCTGGAAGAAGACTGAAGAGGCTTAAGGAAATGTGTTGTTCTTGATTGGACTCTGCTTCTTAAAAAGGAAATGTGTAAAATTCATTGGAGGGAAATCATGAAAATTTGAATGAGATGATAGGAAGAAATATTTCTTTGATGTGATAATTTTTGGTGTGGTTACGCAGGAGAACGTACTTCTTATGAGGTACACACCAAAGCTTTTAGAGGAAAATTGTTAGACTACTGTAAACCCTCTTTAAAGTGGTTCAGAAAAAGAAAAAGTACCCTCCATAGAAATATGGAAATACAAAATGTTAATAATGGTTGAAGTTAGGAGGTCAGTGTATGGGTGATCATTATTCAATTCTGTTTTCTTTTCTGTTTTTCTTCTCCCTTTCTTCCCTCCCTCTCTCTCATGTGTGTGTGTGTGTGTGTGTGTGTGTGTGTGTGTGAACCATCTGTAATAGAAGCCAGGAGTGGTGGCGCACACCTGTAATCCCAGCACTTGGGAGGCTGAGGCAGGGGGATTGTTGCAAGTTGGATTCCAGCCTGGCCTACAAAGTGAGCTCAAGGCCAGCCTGAACTGCAGAGCGAGACCCTGTCTCAAAAGACAAAAAAGAAAAACAACCCCAAAAAACAAAAAAAACAAAAACATCACCAGTCTGTATTAGAAAGATGGGAAAAGAAATCTTACCTGACATCATCAGAGCTTCCAGAATTAAACTTTGGAGCTGGAATACCATCCTTGAAAAAGTCCTCAGAGAAGGCAGGAGTTGAGTATGCAAACCCGTTATTTCCTGTCAGTATGGCATTCAGTGGGATGTAGTCTTTACCGTCCTAAAATATCAAAGACAGAGATCTAATTACACATTTCTACTTCAATTTCTGTGGAGCATTATATCAACTTCAATTGTCATTTGCCTAACTTGCTTGTGTTCTGTGAAGGTGATTCTGTGTGCACGTGTGCACGCGTGTCGTGTGCGCACGTGTGTGCACGCGCACACACACACACACGCACACTTTTGATTGGTGATCTTATATACTAGTAGTTCAAAAACAACTAACAACCCCCCTTGACTTACATTCAAGTGGCCTTCTGATATCCTAAATAATTTTAGTTTTACCTGTTGTACATTGGCTTGAAGCAAATCGCCCAATTTTTCCACAAGTTCTGCAAATCGTGGCCTTTCTTTTGGGTCTTTGTGCCAGCAGTCCAACATGATCTGATAGCTGTTGGGAAGAAGCACACAGAAAGAGCTGGAGACTGTGGTATTCCTAGGTGAGCTAAGGAGTAAGGGTGTCAACTTGCCCTTGAGAAGTAAGGGTGTCAGCTTGCCCTTGAGAAGTAAAGGTGTCAGCTTGTATGTACAGATCCTGCTTTGGGTCACTGCTTAATTTTTAGTTTGGGGTCTGTTATCACCAACACAGAAGGGGCTGTTTGGGCCAAATTCTGCCAGTCATGGGAAACACAGGTGCCCCAAAGCAGACTGACAAAAAAGTCCTCCAGAGCTCACAGACCCAAGACCTTTGGGTGCCTGTAGTCTCTGCAGAGTGGAAGGATTGAGTCCTATGGTCAAGCAGAGGTGCTTAGAAAGGAAGTGCCATGGTCTGCTGTTGTAATATGTGAAACGGAACATTATTCCACTCACTGTCAAAGCAAGAGAGTGTCCTCAAAGTTAAAAACTGCTGCAGACAGCAGTGGGCACAGAGTTTGCAGTACTCTTTTCATCCTCGGGTTGTCACAAAGGCTGGCTTGAGCCGGCTTCTCAATGAGTTCATGCTGTTTCCAAGACCTCACAGTTCCTTGGTTTAGGCTCTGCCATTAAGACTGTCAGAGGTGCCTGACCAAGGTCACTTCCCAAAGGTGAAGTCTACACAGGTAGACTCCAGTAATTCCTTGTACTCTGCGCTAGGTTGCTGTGTGTAGCTGGTTGTTTTTCACTCAGCATTCCTAAGCTCCTCTTATAAACTGTCTTCCAGCCACTGAGGCAAAAGTACAGGCTGAGCTTCTGGATTTGAAACATCTGTCTTAACATCACCACAGAGGCCGAATCTTGCCCTGGGGTTCCAACATCAAAAGGTTCCCCTCTGGTTCTTCTTAGTGTAGTTTGCGTCTAGATGTCCCCTCCCAGCCTCATACAGTCATGGGGGGAGCTTTCCAGAGGTGGCTGGATCTAAAGGTGGTGGTGCTGAGATCAAGGGTGTGTGATTACTACATCAGTCCACTGAGTGGTTTGTCATAGTATTACACTACCTTAGGTAGAGTAGCTTGATAAATATAAGGGAGAAAAAGAGGGCTAAGGTGCGATCCCCTGCCCACTTACCATGGCCTGTTTCTTCTCCGCCAGGCCCCTCTGCCATGCACCCCTGCCTTGGAGCCAACCAACTATGGATGGAAACCTCTACACACTGTGAGCTAAATAAACTTTTCCTCCTATAACTTTGGGTGTCGGGTATTTTGTCTCAGCAAAAAGAAAAGTAACTAAGACACTTCTCTTATGCTTTAAAAGGTATTGGGCTCCTGCTTAGCCATGTCTGCTCAGAGTGGAGGTCTATACCTACCCCTTTTTCTACAAAAGCATGTCAGAGGTCTACATACAGTGCACTAAGGAGTCATTCTTTTGAGCTCTTCATGCTCTTCGTGGAATACTTACTGTACCTGTCTCCTTTGGATCTTCTGAAGAGGACCCTGACTGAAACAGATCAAATTCTGAAAGGGCTTGGACGTTGGAGCTGGTCACAGTCAGCCTGTGATCACTAAGTGGTCTGGAGCCTCAATTCCACCCCTCTCACCCAATGTAGGAGCTGGCATGCAAGGACTCAGATATCTGCTGATGGAAGTCAGGGCGGTCTCTAGGAAGAGAGCTCAGCTCCTTTCAGAGTTCTTCAGCACTGCAGATATTCTTGTGTATGGGGAGCTGGGCGAGGCTGGTGAAAGGCCTGAGAAACTGTGGTTCACATCCTACTCCTGCCTGCCAGTTGTGAGGTGTGTGCCTTCCTGTCACGTCAATGGCGCCTGAAATCCCTATTTTATTTCAACACGTATGAGGAAGCTCACAAAAATGGTAAGAATACAGAAGGTTTAAGAAGAGAGGAAAATAGCTGGAGGAAGGTAAAATAAAGACAAGAAACTATGGGCAAAGTTAATATGAAAAATTTATCTCAGGATTTTGAAGACTTTCATGGGGGCCAGCTCTATCCTTACAGGCAGCTGGTGAAAAGGAAGAATAATCAATGTTATGATTTCCACAAGCCCGAAGTTAGAAAGTACCAGTTACTTGGCAGAAATTCCACTGCTGCTATCGCTACAATGTAACAGGTCATCTTGGACGTCTCAGCAACATTGTCCTCAGTCAGGCAGTCATGACTTCATTGGCCTGTTTTGTACCTTGTCTTTTAATGCTGGCCAAAGCCTTCACAGCAAAAAAATGTCATTCAGTAACAATAACTCTGAGAGACAAAGCAGCATGTCCAGGTGAGTTTGCCCCAAGGTTCTGGTATAACCAAGGATACAATTCTAGTTTTTGTGTGTGTTTTGTTTTTTGAGACAGGGTTTTGCTATGCAGTTCAGGCTGGTCTTGAGCTCACACTGTAGCCCAGGCTGGTCTCAAACTTGCAACAATCCTCCTGCCTCAGCCTCTCGAGTGCTGGGATTACAGGCATGCACCACAACGCCCAGCCTAGGATACAATTCTAGATACCCAGACATTTACAGGCACCCTGTGGTCTTTAGACCACAGACCATGTCAGACCATGGCTCTAGTCTTTAGGAGAAAGCTTTCTGGTAGCATCTGGGCTTTACTTTCTGGCAAGCACCTGGAAAACATATGTCCTCAATCTGTGAATAAGGAACAGGAGCTTGTAGGGATCACACAAAGGTAAGAGAACCTGCAATTCAGAAATATGATCCTCACAACTCCTTTCCTTAATCCTGGTTCGAACCTGTGGGCAAAGATTCTTCTTAGATGATTTGGGGTTCCCTGTACCTATTTCCCTCAACTCCCAGAGACTCTGGTGGACATCAACTGGCTCTAACAGCTGTGAGGGCCCTTTGGAGAGGGTGACGCTTGGGCCATTGTCACCTCTGCCCTGGGACACAGTTTACAGAAACTAAAAGTACCAGGAAGGAGCGAGGGAACTCTGATGAATTAACTCTGGGCTTCTGTCCCTGCTTTCTGAGAAGACAGAGGACAGGTGTTTCAGCACCCAAGCTCCCAACTACCACTGAACAGTAGTACTTCTGAGTAAGACCTCAAGGCCTTCGTTCCTAGGTGCTCCTAGGATCTGCCATCAGCCTCTAGCAGCCAGCCTTCAAGCAGCCAGTGGGCAGAAGTAGCAGCGAGCCACATGGTCTGCACGATCCAATAGGGATCTCATTTTAAGGTAGGTTTACATGTTTTCCTAACTGACTGTAGGTGCCAAATTGTATACTCCAGAAACAAGTGGTCACTAGAGAAAACTCTGAGGGGCCTCCACCCCAGGTGCACTGGCCATGGCAGACTGGCCTACTTCTGCCTTACCACACATACAAGCCTCGGTCCCCAAGGCTCTCAACTCTAGCAACAGACAAGTGCCCGGAGGCAGGTGGAAGAATGTTAAATACACACCTAGATAATCTTAAAAAAGTAGCAGAGAGCCGGAAACGGTGCTCAGTGGAAGAGCGCTTACCTCGGATGAGCAAAGCCCTGGGTTCCATCCCCAGCATTTAAAAAAATTAAAGTAAAAGGATAGTGAAAGCAAGGAAGGTTTGAATTGGTGAACAAAAAAGGGCCTGTGCCTGGGGAGCAGGGAGCAGCTTCCCTTCAACAAACGCCCTAGGCTCAATCCCACCAGCAGGAGCACCTCATGGTAAACGGGAGTCAGCAGCTATCTGGGGGGATGCTGCCTGGTTCCTCTGACGAAGCCAGCGACAGGGACCACCTACAACTACCTGCTCTTTTCTAGTTTCATTTGTGGTTTCTGATTTCTAGATTCTACTCCTCTGGGCTACAATGAACAGAATCATCTTTGCAAACATTCACCACTGTTTCACTTTTTGAAAGGCACCTGATTAAAGGGTGCCTTTGACCAATGACTCGCCACAATGTTACACAGCTTTCACCACTGAATGAGTTTAACAAAGTAAAGGGACACCAGTTGCACCCAAGCTGGGCGAGGGGCCTGTGGGAAGGGTTTTCTTTCCAAGCTATCACCCACATTCCTGAGCACACACCACGTTAGGCCAAGGTCAGGTCACGCACTCCCAGTTCTAAAAAGCCTCATCCGGACCGTCCCACTGATGAGCAAATGAGGAGATCACCTCCTCGGACTTCAGAGCCAGTGTAAACGGCTGAAGGCTTGAAGTCTGGCCTGCAGAGGAAAACTCTCACAACACTTCTAAAATAAATTTCTTCTCCACAGTTCGGGATCCACACCTCTGCCAATTCACCGCTTGGGAGTGAGGTTTGGGGTCACCCCAGGCAGGTTTATGCAAAGACCCGAATGTTTGCTAAAATCCAGGGAAGGCTTTAGTCCAAAGCCAGGTGGCTCCATCCTGCTAGAGTTGGTTTAAACCAGAACCTGGCTGAGAACTGCAGATGCCCCTGCAGATGCATAGGACGGTGGTGGAAACTCGACTCAAACTGAGTTTGCAGAACTGCTCAGCAGTGTGGCCTTGGCCAACTCACTTGGAGTGTTCTCTGTGTTTTCATCTGTAAAACAGAGCTAATGGCAGCACCTACTTTACAGTGCTGTTGTGAACATCAGGTAAATTAATATACATTAAAGGAGCTTTAAAAATGTCTGCTGCTGATAGGCACTAAATAACCACTTGGTTAATACATATATGTAGTAATTGCAATCATCATCACTGTTAGTAATTAACAACTTAGTCAAGACTTTCAGATTACATGAGAACTATAAGGACATATGTATGGGGTACTGGAGCACCATGTCTTTTGGGGAATGTGGGGGAGAAGCCTAACTTAACAACCTCTGTGGTCTCGGGAGATCAGCCTAGGGGACTGGGTTCCAAACTGTCTCTCCTGCTACCCTGCTGGGAGCTTTGTTTCCAGGAGTCTCGGTTTGGATACTTGTCCAATTCAGATTACAGCGCTGCTCAGCACTGCACTGCCTCCTCCTCAAGGCTGCGGGACTGCCTGTGAGACCGCCCGGGGAAAACATTTAGAGAACCATAAAGCACAAAGCTATCTCACTTCACACCAAGTCCTTGGTGTGGTCCCTCTTTTCAGGTTGAAGGAATCAAGCAAGTAAACAGCCCCCAGGCCTGTAGCTCTCTGCAGCCCGAAGGGAGTGCTGGGTCTTACCCTGCTCTCAGAACAGGCCAGGCCGTGTGCTTTCCTGAAGAAGACCCCGTGCAAGACAGCCACGAACACCCCCCGCCTGCTCCTGCACACGGGCTGTCCTTGGCCCTGCCTTCAGGCCCAAGTCTTCTGTCCCCTCACCCAGCTATCCGCCCGGATCTGACCTAGCTTTGTCTTGAGATGCTGAAGGAAAGAGACTGTGACCTTTGGCCAAGCCCACACTTCCTTCACTGCCCCTGACTCCTCCCCAAAGGCCACCCCGGGCTCCAGAGGACCCCATTGTGTGGCTGGGACGGGGAGGGCTGCCCGTCGGTTCAGGAAAGGTGGTGCCGCCTCAGCGGAGCCCAAGTCCTTGTCAGCAGCTCCACAGAACTGCAAGTGTCACCACATTCCTGCCCAAGCCTCACAGCGCAGAACACGCACGAAGCCTCAGGAAGAGAGTTCCCGAAAGCAGTGAGCACGTACAACTCAGCCATGGAGAAGGCCTTCATGTGGAGCCTGGCGTCCTCCCGGTCACTTGGCAGAGTGGGAAGGTACCTGAAGAAGTCATCCGATTTGGGCATCTCCAGAGATCGGCTGGGCCTACTTCTAAAGGTCTCTAAGGGGCACTGCCCGTGTAATCTTCTGGAGTATACTTACAGGTCCAGTCAGAAAGGCCCCCATGCCCTGCCTTCATCTCCCTCCCTGCAGTCCACACCAAGCCCGGGCAGTATGCCAGAGCACTGGTGCACAGCGCTGAGACAAGACCTGGGCCCTGGGGTGGCTTAGCTCATTAGGTTCCCTTTGAGGAATGAGGCCAAGATCTTACATGCAGTGTCTGCCTGGTCTATTCACCGTGCCAGGATTTAGACCTAGAAACTGAATTTCTAGCTCCAGTTCTCCACAGAGGCCTTGAAAAGTCATGTCAGTGGTCAGCAGAGGAGACAGCTAGGGGTGGGTCAAGGACAACACATCCCGCTCCAGGAAAACACTCCCAGCACAGCGGGGCCCAACAGGCCCAGAGCGGAATCCCTGGAGAAAGGTGCTGCCTGCATCTTTCAAGACCGGGGTTCTCTAGTGAACAAAGCCACCCGGGAGACTCGCTGGAGGGTGAACAGGGAGGGGCACGGGCTCACATTTCAGAGGTTGCGTACTCAGGGGCCCTCATCCTCATGCCTTCCTTCAGACGACTGCAGAAGTCCTCGTCCATCTGCACTCCGGGGTATGGAGACCCGCCTGTGGGGGACAGTATGGGAAAACACCGGCACGTGATCGTTTCAGGGTGCCAAAGACTACATGGGCACAATTCAGTGCTTGTTTCCTCCGTTTGAAGCAATACTTTAGTAATAAATCCCCAGTGACCAAACTGGACCTCAAAGTAGGTACAACACGCAGAGGTGCTCCGTGAGTCTTGCTAGAAACACACACTTGGATGGTGGGTCCTGTGGTGCTGGCTCTCTAATGATCAAAGGCCATTCCTAAATCTGACTGGTCAGGGAAAGGGGCAATCTAAAGGATCCGCGCCCCGTCCCTAAAAGGAAATCTAAAGAAATCCCATCATTAGAGATTCATTTTAAAAAAACAGATGGAAGTTGTCTATTGTAGTACATGTCTATAATTCCAGCGCTCTAGGAGGCTGAGGGAGGAGGATCCAGAGATTAATCCAACCTGAGCAACTTAATAAGATTCTGTATCAAAGTAAAAAAAAGAAAGGTGGAGATGAGCTGGGGTTGTAGCTTGGGAGTAGAATCCCTGTGGGCTAGAGCCCCCAATGCTTCACTGCAAAAAACAAAATGAAATATAAAATAAAGCCACAGGGCTGGTGCTAGCCTACTTGTGGATCCGTTGCACCTCAGTGAGGATGATTTCAACTCTTGCAGTACTGGGGACTAGTAATTATGAATTCCTAAGGGAAGGGGGGGACTTGGGCTCCATCCAGGACAAAGTTGAAGGTATAGGGTGGCAGCTGCTATGTTCAGGAGCCTGCGGAGCAAAGGGGGCCAGAGGGCCCAGTTGTTGCCCTTTGCCAGCCTGACGAGTCAGATCCCCTAATGACTAATTGTATTAGGGGCATGCCTGACTGGAAGGGCGCAAGGCCTCCCAGGCTACTGTGTTCCACAGCGCATACCTACGGGTCTCTGCTTGTATTTGTCTGCACTTTCTAGTGATTGCCGCGGGTAGGAAACAGCTGGGAGATGCGCATGCTGGCACTGGGCTATTGTAGGGCCACTGTGGCCGCCAAACTGCTTTCAAAGACTGGAAGCAACAGGTGTCTGTCATCAAAAGCAGGGGAATGATTTTTACACATTACAGGAAACCAGGGATGTTACTAGGTGACTTCTATTTGCTGTAAAAGTCAAATTTTTGGCAAAGCGCAGAAGATTCTTGGCTAGCACACACGTTTAGGAGGTCTCACATTGTCACTGTGTCTGTGAGCAAACGCGGTCTGCTGTGCGCACAGCTATGAACGTGGGGCCTTGAGGAAAGCTTCTAGAAACCCACAGTGGACAGTGCTGCAGGCAGGATCAACACAACCCGTGTTCCTTATGGTTCACCTGCACAGACCAGCGGGCAGGGCTTTCTGATGTGCTATCACGGGCAGACATTTACCTCTGGGCTGTCTGATCTCCTCCCTCCCAGACTTACCTAGGGAGAAGATTTCCCACAGCAGCACTCCATAGGACCACACGTCGCTCTTGGTGCTGTAGATTTTGTCAAAGATCGACTCTGGGGCCATCCATTTCAGAGGAAGGC
This sequence comes from Dinomys branickii, assembly GCA_004027595.1. Classification (NCBI taxonomy): domain Eukaryota; kingdom Metazoa; phylum Chordata; class Mammalia; order Rodentia; family Dinomyidae; genus Dinomys; species Dinomys branickii. The sequence continues at coordinate 10,659 of PVLD010028642.1, forward strand.
GAGTCTAGAGGAGGGCAAGAGTGTCTTGAGCAGAAAGAAACGAAAACAAACCACACCCGAGCCCAGTGCCCCTGGGTCTCCCATCACAGGACACATGGCCCAGAGCGGTTTCCTAGAGCAGCTACGGCTTCCTAACTCCTAGGCCATGCAGTGTTATGCTAACAGAGGGCACTGCGTGCCACACTGACCCTCTAATGGCAATGCATGAATTGGACACTCCTCCAGGGTCCTCAGCACATCCTAACTCCACAGTGAGAAAGAAACCTTCCCTTCCAAAAAGCCTAAATTCCACAGGAACACTTAGGGCCTGGGAGAGACCTGACTTGGGAGACATCTGAGAATTGGTGGTAACTTCACAGGGTTTTTTCCAAGGTGAATTTTGAAAGACATTCCTCTGCAGAGAGACAGGATTTTAAGTCACTGATGGGGAGAAGAGGGTGTAACTCCCTGGGAGAGCACATGCCTAGCACCAAAGGCCCTGGGTGCCTTCTCCAGTAAGCCCACTCACACTCATTCATTGACTAGAGCACGCACGGCACCGGAATGGAGCAAGGTGACTCAGTACTTAAGAATGTTTAAGTATACAGTGCTTCGGAGAACACAGGGTTGGTTTTCAAGCATAGAGACAAACTGTGCTTCTCTTCCAGACAGCAGGACTCTCAGGGAGCTTGTCCAGGAGTTAGGATAGGGGCTGGCTGGAAATGTGGGATGACACAGAGGCAAAAGCAGAAAAAGGAAGTGGGCGCGGCAGGGAATGGATGGAACAGACACAAGTGGACTGCAGAGGGGCGGACTGAAACAGGCGGACGCCGTCAGTGTGAACCAGGGCTCCAAGGAAAGTTTTGTGGGTCTTTTTTTTTTTTTTTTTTTTTTTACCTTTTATCCAAAACAACTACAGAACAGTGGTTCTCAAAGTATGATCTGGGCAGCTGTGTCAGCACTGCCCAGAAATCTGTTCCAAATGTAGACTCTGGGGTCTCGGCCAAGACTTAGTGAATCAGGGAGGCTGAGTGTAGGGCCTGCAGAGTGCAGTTCAGCAAGGCTTCTAGGTAACTCTCAGTAAAGTTTAAGAATCAGTGCGGTGGAAGAATCCTCACACCCCAGACACAAATGGATGCCTCAGGGTAGAGGCCAGAGAAGAGAGGACACAGGAAGTCACCCACTAAGTGACAAATAACACTGTGTTCAAAAACAAAATGGGGAAGAGGGGCCAGCATGAGGCCGCAGGGAGATGCTAGACAAGGAAGGCACACACAGAGGTCAACAATTTCCTCCTCCGCAAGAGAGTCCCCTTCCTTCCCCACCCTTTCCGGAGGTACACGCACCTGCTCAATCAATCACCCGGGTTTATTTGAGGGACAGAGTCCAGGCTGTTCATTTCAGTGGCACAAGAACTCCACTGGAGTCCAAGACAGGGGATGATACGGTCTCACCAAGCCCCACCCATAGTCTCAGGCTAGCAAGTCACAGGCACCAGTGGCTGAAGGACAGCTATCAGGCTGGGGGCTTAGAGAAAAACATCTAGAAGGCAGTGTCCATTCTGAGCCTCATGGGAGGGCCCGCCACTAGAAACTCATCCGGATTGCTTGTCCTTACGACAGCTTTCAGGGACTACTGCCAATGAAGTGTAAATATTTACCAAGGGTTTTTGGCTGCAACTTAAAATGATAGGGCACAAATGAGTCAAATAAATATCAAGGTGACTTACATCTCCTTTTCTCACATAATCGGGGTTTTTATAAATATCTCGGGCCAAGCCAAAATCACAAATCTTCACCACATTGTTCTCGGATAAAAGGATGTTCCGTGCTGCCAGGTCTCGGTGAATGCACTATAATAAAACAGTTGCATAATCAACGCACTTCCTAACCGAACCAACTAATTTCCTGTGCCTGCTTGGTGTCTTATTCTTAATTTAAGGATCTATTTCACATGTAGTGAAGGAAGTGACTCCTACCAAGCATGGAGTTACCATAAACATGAAGCACGTCTTTACAAATATACATCCCTTGAGTCCCCAAAGTTAAGAAATGCTCTCAGTCCGCTGGCCATTGTTCTGCAAATGGCATCCTGGTCAACCAAGTAGGCAGTCTTGAGTTTCACCCCAGAGCCAAACTTCCCATGGTGTTCTGAGGAGCGGATATCAGGTCTCCGGACAGCAGGGATTTGGTGGGAGGGTCCCAGAGGGATGTACTGACAGTTGTCCTGTAAAGTCACGTCCTCTAAGACTCTGCACAATTTTAAAACTGGGCACTGTGGAGAACAGTTGCCAGATTTGTCTAGTCCAAACCTGGTGAGATTCTCCTCTAGAATTAAGTCCTACAGTCTAGTACCCTGGGCTTATCATTCACAAAGCTGATCACACTTGGGCAATTTAAGGTACTTGTGGTGATGTTTTATTCTAAATTGAAAAACACGGATATATCCAATTACTAGGAAAAGTGGATTTACAGCAGGAGAGTGGGTCTGGGCAAGGCAAAGAAGAAAAACAGCAGAGGAAAGGATTCTGAAAGCTTTTACTGTAAACAAATGACCAATATTTTAGAAAATGAATAAGTATAACCTCATTTAAATCATATGCAACATATACATGTATGGGAACATACTCCATAACATGTACAAATTTTATTTCAATACATGAGTTAAAAATAAACGTTAAAAAATATAAAACAAAAAAATTTTAAAACCTCTCCTTACCCCTAATATTTTTTTAAAAGAAGAAAAATAGTAAAGAGATAAGCTGACCTTTCTGGAGGACAAAAAGTCCATGCCTCGGGCTACTTGAAAACTGTAAGAAATTAGATCTTCCATGGTGATGGGCTGCTTGTAGAAATCATCAGAATCTGCAAAGCATTAGAATAGTAAGTGTTTGTAATGGCTCTTGCTATTCCCCCAAATCCCAGTTTATTGGAACAATGTTAGCAAAACATAAAACAAACCAACGAATGGATCAAAATTCATTTGCAAGAGCACTGGATTTTCAAAATGAAGAGCAGAGAATGCAGCCCACTGGACCCAAGCATGATGGGGTGGGGTGGGGGACCTCTCAGGCCAAAAAGGCCCAGGGGGAAAGACAATCTGCAGTTCCCCGTCGAAATTAGTAACTCTGTAAATAATCTTAATTCAAATCTTATCTCCTCAGGACATTACTCTTCGAGTCTCCTACGGATGTTTATTAGGGTGATAAATAAGAAAAAAATGTCTGAGATGCATAGTGTGTTGTAAAAATACCCCAGACTGTAGGACAGGAAGGAATTAATACCTACCCTCCTCTTCCTCCACATCACTCAGACTTTTATCTTCCTGAAACCCAGAGCTCGCGAAGCTCTCGCTGCTGGTGACACTGTCTAGTCTGGGTTTCTTGTCCTGTTCCAGGCCTGGCTCGGGATTTTCTTTCTTAGGCTCCGTGTGTAATGCTGCATCCTTAGAACAGACCAAGCGGAACACGGATGAAAGGGTGCCTGGCATGGGAATGGAGACCCCAGCCCCCGAGTGGGCAATCGTCTGACTTGGAGGGTGTCTTTACACAAAACAGATAGCAAATTAGCAGCAAGGTGCTGCTGGCAGCACGGCACCTGGCTACTCCTGGGGTTGTGGAGACTTCGCTACATTTGTCTGGACTTCTAGACATCATCTTGGGTCAGACAGAAGATGAACACTAGTGGTAACCACCAAATGCTGACTCTATAATCTGCCCTGCAAGCCTATGAAGTGGTTCTCAAACATGGGGAAAAGGGTTCCGAGACAGAATGTAAGCAGTCAAAGTCAGATGCAGACAGTAAATGGTGAAGCTTGAACCCAGATCTGGCCAACTCCTAAGTTTGTGTTCTTAACTGCCTCTCTACCACACACGCCACCTGGTGAAAGATGACGCGAGCCTTTAATCTTCACGCTGTCACTCAGATGTTGTGAAAGCGATCCCACGTGCAACTGGGGCTTTACTTTGTGATCCCTGTGGGAGTTCCAAGAGAAGGCTACAGTTACTGATTTCTCTGGTCTCTTTGGAGAAGGAAGGAGTCAGAAATTTCTTTTTTTTCCTCTTCCACTCAAAATTGATGCAGGTTGATCACATTCTGGCCCTTCCATTGAAGCGACTGCAAACAAATTGCCTTACTTTTCTGAGTTTCACTTTCCTCATCTGAAAAGCTCTGTCCTATTTTACAACTGATAGCAAAAGAGGTAGGTTCTGGCTGTTCACATAGAGCGAGAAAAGATTTTTATTGCCTTTGGTTGTTCGTCTGGTAAATAAGAGTCTAGGAACTTGGCACACCTAGTGGCTTTAGGACTGGATCCCGCACCTGGCCCGGACTGTGCTGGAGGCAGTTCTGACACAGGGGCTGAGAGGGCCTGGCGTGCAGTGGAGCCCCTTGTCTTCCTGCACACCAGCAGTGTTAGTCTTAGTCCGCCTCCACATCTTCCCTTGGTTTTCCTAGAAATGGCACAAAGCAGAAGTGATCCCTCCACCAGAGGGCACAGCAGGAGCAAGCAGAGGGTAGAGTGGAAGCCTCTGGAAAGCCCTAACCATCCCAGGGAGAGCAGAGGGGAGCACCACTCCAGCCCTGAAAAAGACCTCGCAGTGTGGCAACAGAGAGGCAGACCTCGGAGTGAACAACCGCTGCCTGCTGAACAAGCCACCCTGCAGGGTCCCCCTGTTGCCTTAGCTCTTCCTAGATACGTTCCTGCATTCACACTGCCAGTCTGTTCAGCCGAGATACTGGTGTCTCCAGTTAAATGAAACTTTAGGGGATGTGATAACGGGCCAGCTGTCCAGAAGCTCTTTTTTGATCTTGGAGACAGGTCTCATTACGTTGCCCAGACTGGTCTTGAACTCCTGGCTTCAAAAAATGCTATCCACTAAAAGGTATGACAGATTACCATGGAAGGAGAACACAGAGAAAGAAGAACGAAAACTGAGTTTTAAGTCTAACCATTAAGATAATCACTGATATAGGTTTCTCCTATTTTATGCTGTCGTAGCCTAAATGGCAAACCACTGCTATCAAAACAAACAATATAAAACAGCTCCCCCTTTAAAATCCTTACCTTATTGAGAAAGAATAAGTCACGTTTGCTCTTCAGGTAGTTGGATAGATTCCCGTATTTGCAGTATTCGACAATCACCATCAGAGGCCCTACAGGCAAAAACAACACATACTCAGCCGTGCCAAGTCAGCCAGCCCTTTGCCAGCCTTCAGCTGCCTGATAAACCTCAGACCAAGTTGTCCTTATATTAGAAGAGCCTAGGAGTGTAACCTAGGGATGAGAGAGTGTGAATATGGTGATTTTTTTTTTTCAATTTAGTATGAGAAGGGGTTTTGAAAATATAATAGAAATAGAAAATGAAGATGGGTGGGGGATGAACAGTGCAGGAGCAGAAGAAAGAAGAAGCAAAGAAATAACGTTCAGGAGGAGACAGGCAAAAGCCAGCCAGCCTCTGCCCATCCCAGCCCTGGGCAGGCCCTGGGGAGAGGTCACTTTCACACCAGCCTCGAAGTTACTAAGCAACTTCTTTCTGCCTCTCAGGTGGAAAATGGGTCACCCACGCTGTCTCGCCAGTAGCATGGCTGCCCCGGAGCGTCTATAGTTTGCCGTGTGGCTTGTGAGAGGCAGTAAAGCTCTGCTTTACAGCAAACTTTTTGTAAAGAACCAGGGTGTAAATATTTTAGGGTTTGCAGACCAGCCAACCATTCAATTCTGCCCTTGTAGTCTTGAAATGGACCTTGTTATTACAATCGAAGACTATGACTAAGTTCCAATAAAATTTTATAAACACAGAAATTTTCACTTCTTATTTCTTGTCCCAGCTATTTAAAAAAGGTCACAAAGCATTCTAAGCCAAAATGTTGGTGGTCATTTGCCGCTCCTGCTCTAAGCCGGCTCTGTGCTGCTGAGCTACATCCCCAGCCTCCGCCTCCCCGTTCTAGTGGAAGCCAGCTGTTGAAAACAAGTCCACCTGCACTGTGGGACCCAGGTGATATCCTGAAAATCTCTCCGGTGCATACTCCCCAGGGAGCAGAAGGACCACTTCCGGTTCAAAGCGGAAATGACCCGGGCTGTTCCAAGTGGCAGCATGCTGGAAGCCCGCCCCCAGGCCTTTGTGAAAAAGACTGCCTCTCTGCAGCTTCTTGGAGGTTCACAGTATCTCATCCCTTGGCGGCGGGGCGCATTTCCGTAGAGTGGATTTCTGTTGCCACCAGGACATTGCTGGGTTTTAAATGTTTGCGAGGCATCCTTCTCTTCTGTAAGGGTTCCAGAACGGAAATCGTTTCCAGAGTTTTTGAATCTCCCAAGTGAGGAGGTTCAATCAAAGCGCCTGCCCAGAGTCCAGCAGGAAGGGCTTCCCTTCAGGCGCCCAACTAGAGGTGGGTGATCTCATTAACCCGACTCGGTTTTATAGGTGCCGCACTGTGGCAAACAGAATGTAGTTGCAGCAGCAGGAACTTTAGAAAAGCTTATCAAAGGGTGATGGAGGAGTGTAGGGCTCTGTCTAGGTCCCTGGGACTGTATTTCTGGCCTCCCTACCCCTTAATTCCTCTTCAACCTACTAATCCTAGCAGGTAGGTCTTTCTTAATGCACTTTCAACCTTGCTTCCTTTGTTAAGAGCTCAGAGATATTTGTATGCACAGTTCCTTTGCACCTTTCTCTTTGGCTCCTGCAACAAATTCACATCTACAGCCAAGTCCTAACCTTGCTACAGAGGAGAAAAGAAAGATTTGCAAGAACAAGCTGGAGCCACAATTCTAAGGCCCAGCCCCGTTCCTGTCCTTTGCCCCAGGGGAAAAGGCCTGTCCGCATGGTGGGTGCGAAGGGAAGGGCCCTTTGCTGCCCACCTTACCTCTGCCTAGGACTCCGTCTTTAGTGATTCACATGTAAAAGTTCAAGGAATGTGCAAACTTTCACACTTCCAGTCACTCTCCCTTAAAGTTGTCATGAGAGAAAAATGCCCTCCAGCTGACCTAGAGCCTGTGAAAAGAGATCTAAAAGGAAGCCAGTCACTTCGGAACCTTGAACCTTCCTGGGAAGGTATTTCCGAGGTCGTTGCAGCCTCCCATAGGTGTTTCTGGAGCTGCTGAGAGCCCGTTGTCTCAGAGGTGGGAAAGAGCAGGGGTGGAGGGAGAGAAGGACCTGGATGTCAGAGAGCTCGTCTCTCAGCGGCGATCGGAGACGGGCAGGGGCACCCCTTCTCTTTTACCTCCTTGCTTGGTGCAGGCTCCCAGCAGATTCACCACGTTCAGATGGTGTCCAATGTGGGTCAAGATCTTGAGCTCAGTCATCAGAGCTTTGTACTCATTGGCTGTGGCTCCCTCTGTGTGAAAAGCAAGGAAAAGTCAGGGTGACAGGACAATGGGCTCCTTCCACGGAGGCCGCATTCCTGCTTTCCTTGTTTGTCAATGCTCAACCGATTGCTTCATTAACTTCCTCATATTCTGTAGAAAAGGCCAAGACTCCAGACTGTTTTCATTGCTCCTGCCCTCCTGAGCCAACATCCTTTTGATTACAGTGAGACCCAGTGTGGTGATGGTATTAGTCACTGAACATTTCCTCTTGGTGGACCTAGTTTTGTTGAGCAACGCGCTGACTCAGAGCTGGATACCTAGCCACAGTGCCTTCCAAAGCCTTCCCATGTAGCACAAACAGGTGCAGGGAGAAGTCTCCAAGCAGGGCCGGCACCCACACTTCCCCTCTTTCTTTCTCCCTGTGTGGGGAGTCAGGGAAAAGGCACATAAAGGGCCTACAGGGGCAGGATGGCCGTTTCTGTCATCACCTTTGCAGTGTGTTATTTTCTCCCTACACCCCTCCAATCCTGGAGTCAGGTTAGGAAGCCATCTGACTTCAGCTTCGTTCTCAGAGATGAACAACATCAGTCCAAGAATTAGCAAAGTCTAAAGCCTAAATTGAATTTGTCCTGTTTGTTCTTAGCGGTTAATTTCTGTGGAATTTTAAAAATTACATTTACCTTTAGAAATATAAAAGTCAAGTCATGTTGCTGCAAAACAGTCCAACACTATGAGTTGGCATAAAAAGTAACGGAGAGGGTGGGGAGGTAGCTTGCTGACAGAATGCGTTTATAGTGTGCACAAGGCCCTGGGTTCAATGCCCAGCACCCAAACACAGACAAAACAGAAAGGATTTAGGGTGAAAGGATCAAAGTCAAAGTATTAAGTCATTCCATCCTGCTTACCTACCTAAAGTGACTCCTTCAATAGTTTGGGGCTCAGACCCTTTTGGTGTGGATACCAAAAAAGGTCATATTTTGAGGGTTTACATAAATGGAAGCATTTGTATGTATTTTTTTTTTTTTTTATTTTAGAAACATAAAAGTACAAAAACATATTGACAAACAGACACCCATTATCATAGAAAATAGTACAATCACAACTAATCTATAGACAAGGTGATATGGTTTCAACAGTAGTTGTTGCTTTATCCATTGATATCTTCGAATTGTAGATGTATGGACCCATATACAGACATGCAAATTTAGTCA
>PVLD010028643.1:0-19149 GCA_004027595.1 Dinomys branickii
TTTTTTTTTTTTTTTTTTTTGCTTTCAATTTGTATTCATCCAAAATGAAATAACTAGGCATAGTGTAATCCCAGTACTGAAGAGGCTGAAGCAGGAGGATCACAAGCTTGAGCCCATCCTAGAGGACTTGGGGACCTAGATTCTGTCTGAAAATTAAAAGTTTAAAAAGGATGTAGCTCAGTGTGAATGCCTAGGTTCAATACCCACTACTGCGCAAAGGTGGGGGGGTGGGTATAGCTCGGTGGTAGAACCCTGGTTTCAAGCCCCTGTGTTACTAAATAAACAAATAAATAAATACCACCAAAACTGACACCAGCAGAAATAAATATGAATACTCCCAAAGGGATTAAAGAAACTGAATCTTTAATTAAGTACCTTTCCTCCAATATTTCTGATACTGACTTCACTACTGAGTCTTATCAACTATTTAAGGAATAACCTTCCACAAACCTTACAATAAGTTCATACAACACCCTTACACAAACTCTTTCCGGGTGAGGGAGATCAAACTACCTCAACCCAGATGTATCTCTGTGGCCTATTTCAAGTTGGCTGTGCAGAGAAACTGCAATAGATCTGCCTCCCCTGCTAAACTGAGCTCTCTGAGGTGAGGACTGCATCCTCCCTCTCCAAGGCATGCCCAGAAATCCCGGCCCTGCCTGAACACAGCTGGCTCAGCTGTGCAAGTAAGGAGCTGCGGTGAGGCACATCCGGGGCCTTCCATGCCTTCTGCATCCCTGCCCTCTGATCTCCTCCACCCCTCCCCCGAATTCTGAAAGCTGAGATGCATTTAAATAAAGAATGGGATTAAATGGAGATGGAATTTGCTTTAGCATTAGAGACATGGGTGTGTCTCTAATGGGATCATCGGTTCCCACACAGCAACCCACTGGGTCCAGTAACCTTTACCCTGCTTTTTGAAGGTGGGTCTTGCCTTCTAGAAAGTTTGAAAAGAACAGAACCAGCCCAGGCTGGTTCAGGCAGCTTAAAGAAAGCATGAGTAACCATAGGAGTTGCGGAGATTGACGGAGGGCGCGGACTGAAATGGCCAGCCCACAGCAAAAGAAGAGTTGAATGGGAGAGAGGGAAATTTAATGCAGCCTTTGTAATTTGTCAGCTGGGGATGCAGCACAGCGGCACAGCGCCTGCCTGCAATTTGTCACGCACCCGTAATCGCCTGCAGCTTGTGTAACTGACTTCTATGAAAAAAGACAATAGCAGCATCGAAGTCATGACTGTTGCAAGATTCTGGTGCTGCCCGAGACCCGGAACGAGCATCCAGAACCTTCACTGGCCTGCAGCCAGTGTGCCAGGATCCGCCTAAATGCAGCACGGGCATTCATCCCGCAGTCCCTGTAATCCCCTGGAGGAGGTACTAACCGTACTCCAGAGGTCAAGTCACCTGCCCAAGGTCACACAGCTCCTCGAGGTCAGCGCAGGGTTTGCTCTGCAAGCAGGGAAGGAGGAAAGGATGACTGTCCATCTCTGATTTCCTCCACCATCCTGCTCCCAGCATTTTCAGTCCCTCTCTGGACCTTCTTCCTCATCTGTCCTGCCTTCCACCCGCAATTGCTAGAGCCCAGAACAGAGGCCTGGGCCTGGGGGACGCCCCCTGGTGGACGCTGTGCGTAGCGCAGTAAGCCCAAGGAGGACGCGGGGAGAGGGCGCCGCCAGGCAAGGGTTGGGGCGCTGGGATGTGGGAAGGTGGATGTCAGCATGGAGCTCGCTCGTTCATCTCTTCATCTCGGCCCAATGGGATCATTCTATACTGGGCAGCCAGAAGGGGAGCAAAACAGCTCGAGAGAGCAGTGGGAGAGGAAGAGAGGGAAGGACAGATGAGTAACTGCAGAAGAGGCTATGGATAGAGTTATAACCCCCAGAGGAAAACAGACATTAAACAACTTGGCCAACGTGGCACAAAGAGGCGGTGGTGGCAGCAAGGGCACAGAGTTGAATTTAGGCAGCTCCTGTACCCGAAGGTTCCCCAAACCTGGGTTCTACCCTCCTCTTCATTTCACTGCCAAACATTAGCTGCTCCTTTGGAAAGCAAAGCCATCATGCTCACTCCCCTGCAGCCTGCTTGGAGACGGCCTCCACCCTTCTCCCAGCAAGCAAACCAGTTGATCCACATATTTGGAGGCATCAAGACAGTTCCCGCCCTAGGAGAAATCCCAGGCCATATGTAGAAACCAGTAGGCACTCGGGTGAGGAAGACCTGTCTCTCCTGCCTGGCCCTGGTCCAGGTGGTGAAGCAAGAATCAGACAGATCCCCGCAGTCCAACAGTTTCCATAGCAGAGGGTGGCGGGAGAGCCAGCCTAGGCCTAAGCGGGAGCTCTGGCAGCAGCCTGGGCTGGAGCAAGCAGAGGGGAGGAGCCAGGAGATCAAACCCAAATGCGGGAGACAGAAATCAGGCCCCATGACTCAGGCTTCGGAAATGAAAATCCCCAGCCAGAGAAAGAGGCTGGGCACAAGGACAGGAAACGGCTTACAAATCAAATCTGTCAGGGGTGCGGGGAGCGATATGTGTCAAAGTCACTCTGTGAGACATCCTCCAGGATTTAAAACAGAGACCCAGAGCCGTATAAATAGATATGGACAAGTTGCAGACACTGGAGAAAACATTCAGTTGCAACAGAATGAGTGTGTGGGCTGCCCTGGGTATACAGTCTCTTGTGTTTGTTCTTGCATGATTGAACCCAAGGTCTTTGCACTGAGCTATACATCCCAATTGCCTTTTGGTTTTTTGAGACAGGGTCTCACTGTATAGCTCAGGCTGGCCCTGAACTCACTATGTAGCCCAGGCTGGTCTGGAACTCACAGCAACTCTCTTGCCTCAGTCTCCTAAGTACTAGGATTACAGGGGTGCACAACCACACCAGGCTGCTTTTTTGTTTTTGAGACAGAATCTTAAATTGCCTACAGAGTTCAAACTTGAGATCCTCCTTTTCTAAGCTTTTAAAATATTTTTTTGTTTTTGTTTTTTTTTTTGGCTGTGTTTTGGAGGTTTTTGTTTTGTTTTGGTTTTTGTGTGGGGTTTTTTTTTTTTTTTTTTTTTTTTGGTACCCAGAATAAAACTCAGGACCCTGTGCTTGCCAGGCAGACAATGACAATATTTTTATATAGAAATACTTTACAGATTTTACAACATAACAATTCATTGTGCAGTACCACAGAAAGATGAAGAAAAACAATCTCAAGAGTTAAAAAAGAGCACCTAGCAACATATTGCAGTGTCCAGAAAACTATGTTAAAGGCTAAGGCAAGGTGCCACATTGGGGCTGGCATGTTATGAACTGACTTCTAAAACAGCTTTTTAAAACCATGTACAGTACCTGGGTGTGCTAGTGCACACTTGTAATCCCAGCACACAGGAGGCTGAGGCAGGAGGATCACTATGAACTGAAGGCCAGCCTGGGATACTTAGTGAGGTCAAGGCCAGCCTGCACTATATAGAAAGACCCTTCCTAAAAATAAGTAAAGAGAGGAGTAGGCATGGTGATGCACATCTGTAATCCTAGCTTGGGAGGCTGAGGCAGGAAGATTACTGTGAATTTAAGGCCAGCCTGGACTACACAGTGAAACCCTGTCTCTAAATAAATAAATAAGTAAATGCAGATTTTTTTTTCTATTCTTTTCAAAGACAGTTAAAAGGAAAACTATTATGCAATTCTTCTTCTAGAATAGTGTAAATGTAACTCTTGAACATAAATGTGTTAAAGTAAAATGTTCTACTCAAGTGTGCTAAAAGGAAATCCAGTGATTTCCAAATGTGGGCTACCTTTCTATACATGATTTGCCAGACCAAGGCTTATTCTTTTTAATCTAAGAGAGCTATCACTACCACTAGTGACAGTGGAAGAAGCCCCATGTGGTGGCACGCACCTGTAATCCCAGCCACTGGGAGGCTGCAACAGGAGGATTGCTATGAGTTCAAGTCCAGCCTACATTACATAGTGAGTTCAAACCTGGAGCGAACTGTATAGTGAGACCCTGACTCAAAAATGAATGAAAACAGAAAAACTAATGATAGTGGCCTGGGTTAAACCAGGGTTTCACTGGTGTGTAAGTTTTAGCTTCGACTTTCTGTGGCCAAACTACTGACTGAATTAAACTTCTTACGCATTCCCTACATTATAAATCCACTTCATAATTTCATAAAGGTCTATCTATGCTTAATACAATATTTCTCTGATCTGATAATAAAAATACAAAAATCCTGCTGAAATTAAACAACAAATGCAATTAGAGGATTTTATCTGGGCACTGCATTTTTCCCTACCTCAAATCCCTTAAGATCAAGAGGCTCAACAAGCATACTCCTGGTTATCAAAAAGTAATCTTCATACTTCAAGAAGAACTTGTGTTTAATACAACTGATGTTTAAAATATAAAACAAGGCAATTAGCCAGGTTTGAGCAAGAGTGAGTTTTAGAGAACACTGCCTTAAATGAATTCTAGTACAGAGAATAAATAACAAGCGAAGAAGAATTTAATTCACCTGATTAACTACTGTTTCATGTAAAATTTTATCTACTCAGAAGAACAGGGAAATTCAGTCTAATCATTATAGTCCTTCCATACTTAAACATTTTCTTGTCTGTTTTTCCCATACCTAAATGTAGGGGTAATTAACCAGTGTGTTTGGCTGACTACGTCGGTGTCCTTAATGGTTCTTTACCATCAAGGCATCGATGCTGTGCTGAAACCAGAGCAAAACACCCAGGCGCTGATTGGAAATCTGAAGCACAAAATAAGCACGTATTCTATATAGTCTCATGACAGGAAAAGCAAGAGTTAAACTGTTTTGGCGGGCTTATGTTTGTCTGGTTGGTTAGATTTTTTTGTTTTTGTTTTTGGTCTTTTTGAGACAGAGTCTTGCTATGCAGTTCAGGCTGGCCTTGAGCTCACTTTGTAGCCCAGTCTGGCCTCAAGTTCATGGTGATCCTCCGGCCTCAGCCTCTCTACTGGTGAGATTACAGTTGTACATCACTGTGCCTGGATCAAGTTAAACATGCTTTGTACAGCATGTGTATTGGTTTGACTTGTCATCTGAGACTTCTTTTTCCTGAAAACCACAGAGAACTGGTTGCCCAGAGTTTTGTAGGCAAATTGGAGAAACATAATGTGGCCCATTGCCAACAAGAGACTGCAATCAATGTGAGCAAGCCAAAAGCTTTAGGATTTGGACCCAGGATGAGCATGATGAAATTCAGACCATCAAGAAGATACTTCTGTACACCGTTTATAATGCCTCTTTCAGACTCATTTTTGTTCTCTTTATTTTTTTATTTTAATTTCTTTTGTCTTTTTGAGACAGAGTTTCTCTATACAGCTCCGGCTGGCCTTGAACTCATTTTGTAGCTCTGGCTGGCCTAGAACTCAAAGTGATCCTCCTGCCTCAGCCTCCCAAGTGCTGAGTTTACAGGTGTGCACCACCATGCCCAGCTTCATTACTGTTCCCTTGCAGCGACTGTGTCACAATTAAATCAAAGGACCAGTGTAGCAGCCACAACATCCACAAATAGCAGACCAATGGAGATTGTGGACACAGGGTTAGCATTCATCTCTAGAACAGTATTGTCACTACTGGGTCCGTGTGGCACACGCGTCTCAGTGGTAAAAATGGTCTCATATATTCTGGTAGCTGGGGACAGTGGCTCAGCTTAATGAGCCAAGAATGAATATCTTCAAAAAAAGAAACAAATAAGTCCAAAGGACTTCCAGGCATGAACACAGAACACACACAAGATCAAAGAGGAAAGCTGCGCCAACCCGGAGATCAGACCCATCCAATCCAGGCCACATTTTCATCATGATCAAGTAAAAGCCACGGTTCCCATTGTTTCAGTTATGGCTGCCGTTCTCGTCAAGACACTGTGAGTGGAACCACATAGTGCACCCTCTGGGTGCAAACATACCCCGTGGTAATGCAGTCAAAGCCCAGGACCATCATAAAAAGGAAAGTAACACCCATGCCACCTGGAAACTCCAGCTAGCTGTAGGAGGAGACCCATCTCGGAAGGTGTGGGTGGGCTCCGTGATCTGGCGCACCCAGGTGCCAGATAACAGAGTTCGTGAATGCTGGTGTCTCTCACCCAGTGGATGATTTTCTCAAACAAAACCCAAATGGGACTGTAATATTGAGAACGGACTAAACACGAGGTCGAAAATGAATGGCTACTCTCGTTGTGGAGTAAAAAGATGCATTAAAAACCCTGGTGAAGATGTGCATGTGCAAACAGCGTATAGTATCATTACTGTAGGAACCTGGAGGTGAGAATATAGATTGGAAGGTATGAAAGGAGACTGCTCAAGGGTAGAGAGCAATCGGGATGAAGGGAAGGAGAGGAGGAAGAGGGGGATAGCTGAGTAGGTATGTATGTATGTGCGGGATGGCTGACATGGTTGCACTGTTGTCTCATGTCATATTGATGTGGAAAACAATCGGTGATTAGTTGTTTGATCAATCTTGTATGTCTGTTTGTATTGTCCTGAGTATACACTTTGAAGCTACCAACGTGTAATACAACAAGCATTGTTGATCCCCTGCCACCTTGTCTGTAGTTCGGTTTTTGTACTGTTTTTGTGCTGCTGTGTGTATGTTTGTTAGTGTTTTTGTTCTGTTACTTTTAAAATTTAAAAAGAATTAAAATAAATAAATAAATAAATTTTTAAAACCCTGTTGATCATGCTTCAGAAAGTAAGCGTTTAGAACTGCCAACTGCGAAGAAGAAATGGAGGAGAGAGGAGTTGGACAGTAGGGAAAATTCAGACAAGATAAAGACCCTGCAACAAAGGCTACAGGTGGACAGGCAGATTACTAGTTATTCCACATGTGTTTCAGAGCCTTATTCTGAGAAGTCAAGTCAACTAGGCAGCAGATCCAGCCCTCAAGGAAACTGTTCTGCAGCTTGAAAAAGATCTCACCACAGTCTAATAAGAATTCTGCTTTGGGCCAGGTACAGTGACCTGTGCCTGTGGTCCCAGCGCTCCCAGAGGCTGAAGTAGAAGGATCACTAGAACTTCAAAACCTCAAAGAATTGTATTTTGGTATTTTTCTGGGGCTTCTGTGTTTGATATGTCATTTAAATAGCAAATTTCAAGCAAAATGAATTTCCAGTGTTTTTCGAGCCATTCTAAAAGAAATAATTTTTTTAAAAAAAACCTGTGAATTATAAAAAGGTGAGAGAGATTACACAGGACAAAAAGAAAAACCCCGCTGTCTCACATAGCTGATCAGTAAAAGTTTTCTGTAAATATACAAACTCACATCCAGCTTCCAAGAAAGGTCAGATACCAATGGGATGGCATTTTTCAGTCAATCAGCCCCAGATATTTGGCACAAATTACAAAATCTTCAGATGGGCCTCCAGACCCCTTTAACCCAATCATCAGACACAGCCTTTTCTGTGTTCAACAACCAGGATCTGGAAAAAAGTTAAAAAGGAGAGGCACTGGGGGAGGGGGGAGCAGTCCAAAATTATGGCCATAGCAATTGGCAGTGCTTGCAGCACGCCCAAGTTGTCCAGGAGAAAACCCAAGGCCAATCACAAAAAGAGTTCCTGTTTTAAACACAAGGTAACTGGACACTGGGCTTGTGACTGGACTAGCCCACTGCCCGGGCCTGCTCCATGTGTCAGGTGGCCTATGTGCCTGACACATGGCACTGGAGGATTGACTGTCCCTGCTCCCAGAGGGGGTGAGGACAGCCAAAACCCTCACTTTCTGCTCTGACAAAGAGGACAGAAGGGCCCCAGGACGAACGGCAATGCATGGGAAGCCCTCAATTCCTTTTGGATACCAGGGGCAATGTTGGATTATTCTGTCTTAACTCTCTTCTTCATAAAACTCTGCTCTAGATCTAGAGCGATAACGGGGATTGAGGGAAGCCCTGGTCAGTGCTTCTTTACTCCCACTTTGCCATGTCAGTTCAAAGGTCAAATATTCAACCACGAGCTTGTGATTTTTTCCCCACAATGTCCTACTCCCTTACTAGGAAGAGATTTGCTAGTAAAACTGGGGGGTATTTCTCCAATTCTAAAAAAGCCAAAGCAGATTTTACCCGTTGAGACTGTCCCAGGCCTCCCTGACCTACTTCAGGTGGATCCTGCTGCATAGTACAATGGAAAACCTGAGAGGGCAAATTCAGCGATGCCAATAGTTATAAAACTAAAGGATCCTGGCTAGTTTCCCACCTGAATGCAGTGTCCAATCAAAGAGGAGGTTCATAAAGGCCTTCAGCCTCTCGCAGACGGGTTTCTCAAACACGGCCCTCTGTGGCCCTGTCAGTCCACTTGCCATACTCACATTCTCCCTGAGGTAAAACCTTCAGGAAAATATAGGCTGGCACAAGGCCTCTGCCTCATTATTGAGGCTGTAATCCCAGTCCACCCTCTGGTGGCAAATCTGTATGCAATCCTTCCTCGAATTCCTGGAGACAGGAATTTGTTCTCATCTTGAACCTCAAAGAAACTTTCTTTTCTGTTCCCTTCTATAGAAACTCCCAGTTCCTGTTGCCATTGAGAAAAACTTACCTCAAAGGAAAAACAATATACCTGGACAGTTCTCCCATAGGGCTTTAGAGAAGGCCTTCACCTTTTTGTTTGGACAGTAGAAAAGGATTTAAGGTCCTTGGAGCATAAACAGGGAATCAACCTACAGTTTGTATACGACGTCTTAACTTGCAGCCCACCTTGGGAGCTAACCAGCCATAATACTATACAGACTCTCAATTTCTAGCTAAAGAGGAATGTGAAGTCTCAGGCTCAGCCAGCCCTTCAGAGAATCCAGTACTTGGGATATATTCTTACACCCAGGAAGTGGAACTGTCTAGGGGCTGATCCAGGCTCTGTGTGACCTTGAGCCCCCTACCACTAAACAATAACTTCATTTCTTCCTAGTCCAGCTTTTGCCAAATCTGGATACCTAATTTTGGACTAATGACAAAGCCTTATATGAGGCTGTCAAAGTCCTGAGTTTGAGCTCTTAGAATGGACAAAAGTAACTGACATCGCTTTTCAAGGAATAATGCATGCTCTCCCTCAGGCTCCAGCCCTGGGAATTCCTGACTTAAGGAAACCCTTCTTCCTCTACAGGTCAAAAGTAGAGAGGGGGGCTGGGGATATAGCTCAGTGGAATAAGCGCTTGCCTAGCAAGCGCAGGGTCCTGAGTTCGATTCCCAGTACCACAAAAACAAAACAAACAGAAAAAAAAAGTAGAGAGGAATTGCTTCAGGTGTCTTGGCCCCAAAGCTGAGAACCCTTCACAGTGTCATACTTTTCAAAAAAGTTAGCTGGAGTGGCTGCTGGATGACCACCCTGCCTGAAGGCAATAACAGCTACAGCTACGGTAACAGAAAAGCCCACAAAACAAACTTTGGGACAAATACTCCCATCAAGTCAGAGTTATTCTTGAGACAAAAAATTACTTGTGGTTGACAGGGAAATAGCTTACCAAAGTACCAGAGCCATGCTCCTAGACACCCCTGAGGTTGCCGTAAAGGCTTGCACAACCTTTTATGCTGCCTCACTGATCCCTACAGGCCCAGAAGTTAGCCGCTCTTGTGCACAGGTGATTTCCCAGGCCTGCGCAGGCAGGCAGGACATCAGTGACCCACCCCTCCAAGAGCGGGAGTGATTCGCTGATGGAAGCAACTTGGTCTAAGAAGGCTGTGCAAAGGCAGGTTATGCAGTTGTCAGTTCACAGCAGGTCACCAAGGCCAAATCCCTTCAGGGACCTCTGCTCCAAAAGCAGAGCTCATAGACCTTACTCAGGCATTGATATTAGGAAAAGGCAAAAGGTTAAATACTTACACATATTCCAAATATGCTTTTCTGATGCTACATGCCCTTTTAGCCATATCAAAAGTGGGGAGGGCTTATTAATAAACAGTCATCTATAAGGCACAAGTAAAAAAGTCTACAACTCTTCAAGACAGTCTGTCTTCTCAGACAGGCTGCTGTGGTTCATTCCAAATAACACCAAAGGGACATGGAAAGCAAAAGGCTGACAGAGAAGCAAAAATGCCACCTTTACAGCTCAAGACCCCAGCCTTATTCCCAGTTCCTGAAACCACTAACTAGGACAGGTGTGGTAGTGCACACCTGTAAATCCCAGCACGCAGGAGGATCACAGTGAGTGCAAGGTCAGCCTGAACTACATAGTGAGACCCTGCCTCAAAAAACAAACAACAACAAAAAAAAAAAGCTGAGCATGGTAGCACATGCCTGTAATCCCAGCACTTGGTAGGCTGAGGCAGGAGGATTGCTATGAATCTGAGGCCAACCTGGATGACACAGTTAGTTTAAAGCCAGCCTAGACTACATGATGAAACCCTGTCTCAAAAACAGAAACAAAACAAAAGAGAAAGGGAGAAAAAAAATAAAACAATCTATAACCCCCAGAAAGATAAATGGGCCTTAGGATAAGGAGAAATTAAAAGGAAGCCATGGTGGTATTTGGGAAACAAACCAGTCTTTTTGCAAATGACACAATAGAATGCTATTTTTTAAAAATCCTCCATGATTCTTTCTGTGTGGGAAAAAAAATCCTCCATGATCCTTCCTACATAGGAAACAGTCACTCAGATTCTCAAAGGTCCAGGAATAGCCCCATCAGCTAATTCTGCCAAATTTGCTAACTCTGGCCTACAACAACTCTGGTAAGCCCAGAGGGACATACCCTGAGAGGACTACTGATTAGACCTTACCCACCTGCTACCATATTTAAACAAATATTGGTCCTGATTGATACCTTTACAGGTTGGACTGAGACTTTCCCTACCCATTCAGAAAAGTTTATGGAGATAGTCATGGCACTTCACAAAGAAATCATCCCCCAGTTTGGACTGCTCCAGTCCCTTCTGAGTGACAGTGGACCTTCTTTTACCTCTCAGATAACTCAGGGGATGGAAAAGGTCTTAGGAATAAAATACCAACTCCATTCTGCATGGAGACCACAGTCCTTCAGAAAGACTGAAAGAGCCAACCAGACCCTAAAGTGAATTCCAGCAAAATTTTGTCAAGAGGGCCAGGCATTGTGATATATGCCTGTAATCTCAGCACTCGGGAGGCTGAGGCAGGGGGATTGCTGTGCATTCGAGGCCAGCCTGGCTACAAAGTAAGTTCAAGGCCAGCCTGAACTGCAGAGTGAGACTCTGTCCAAAAAAAAAAAAAACCCTTTCCAAGAAACTTCTAAGTATTGACTCCAACTGTTGCCAATAGCCCTTATGTGGCCCAGGGCCACAAGATGCTTAGAGTACCCTATATTTTTTTAAAGTAGTTATTGTGTTTTGGTTTTGGTACTGGGGGCTGAATCCAGGAGCATCTTATATCCCCATCCCTTTTTTTTATTGATTTATTTTTGGGGGGTACCGGGAATCGAACTCAGGACCTTGCCCTTGCCAGAGCTAGATCCCCATTCTTACAGTACCTTATTAATCTGGACCATGTACAACAAGCTACCTAACTATATGGAAACAAACTCCTGCCATTCCTGGCCCCAGGGAGCACGTAGTTCCCACCCTAGAAACCAAGTTCTCTTTAAAACTTGGAAAGAAAGGACTCCTATGGACCAATTAAAGCCAAAATGGAAGGGCCCCTTTTCAGGGATCCTTGCCATACCCACCCACTGCAGTAAAGGTGGCAGAGAGAGAGAGAGAGAGAGAGAGAGAGAGAGAGAGAGAGAGAGCTGGATCAGCTTTCTGGGATAAAGCCAGCCCCAACTGGACTATCAGAGGCAAAGATCCCCAAAGAAGAAAACTCCTCCTATAAACCTCTGGGAGATCTGAGGATCCGCTTCAAAAAAGCAAGACTCTGTCTAGGCATGGTGGCGCACACCTGTAATCCCAGAGCTCAGGAGGCTGAGGAAGGAGGATTGTTCTGAGTTCAAGACCAGTCTGGGCTACAAAGTGAGCTCAAGGCCAGCCTGAGCTGAACTGCATATCAAGACCCTGTCTCAAAACAGGAAAAAAAAAAAAAGAAAAAAGAAAGGCTCCAGTTCTGCTCCATGTACAGATAAGTAGAGTCACTAATGACCCTGGATCTGCCACAGCGTAAATGGACCCCTATTTTTAATTGATTCCTCACCCTAGCGGGTGAGCCCACTGGGATCGCTGCTCTCAGGCTCTTGGTAGTTTATCTATTACTCTTCTCGCCCTGCTTTCCTCTCCACAGGAAGCATGGAAATAAAACTTTTTAAAAAACTCCTTCCAGCTAATAGCATGAAAACCACAGGTCTCTATCGTCTGGGTCTGTCATAGCCCACCTTTTAAGACAGGCCTAACAGTAAAACTTGTTCATTTGAGGCTTCGAAAAATCTACCTTCAGATAATGATCCAGACAACAGGCCTTGACTCTCCTGAGAAATTAACCAGGATTTCTCCCATGGAAGAGGCAGCTCAACAGCTCCTGACATGTGAAGACAGGTTCTTTGCTCGTTGTCCTCTGACAGGTTCTTTCCAGCCCAACTGGTAATTCCCAGCATGCCAAGGCAGCCAGAGAGCATGTGATCCCAGCAGTGCCACCACACTTGGCTTTCCATTTTGATTTTTCATCTGATCTTTTGGGGCCCAATAGAGGAGACTGGTCCACAACAGTGGCCTTCTGTAATTTCCACTTAACACCTGTCCTTGTGTCCACATTTGAAATAATTTTTTGTTTGGTCTTTTTGAGACAGGGTCTCGCTACGCAGTTCAGGCTGGCCTTCAGCACACTTTGTTGCCCAGGCTGGTCTCCAACTCACAAGGGGGTACCAGAGGAGGCATTCAGCATCCCAAAGTAAGATGCTGGCTGCTGTCTGGAGCTAGCAGGAAACACCAGCTGCAAGCAGGAGTTGTGAGGTCCCCTGTCTGCCTAAATATGATCAAGGTTTAGGATTGAGTCACAGAAAGAAAGTTGGACTTTGTCAACAGCTGAGATTCATTGACAGACTTTACCTGAAAAGCAAGACAACCTTTGTTCTCTGGAGAGAGTTGCCTTCCTTCACCCTTCCATAACTAGTTCTGCCTCTCATGAGGACAAGGGAAGGAGGACAGAGCGGGGAAAGAAAGGACAAGACAAAAAAAAAGTGAATAGATTAAAAAAATGGAAACAGGTTTCATAAAAGTTTTTGCACATCTAAAGAAATCGCCAGCAGAGTAAAAGGAAAACCCACAAATTGGGAAAAAATTTTAGCCAACTGTCCCTCAGACAAAGGACTTCTATCTAGAACATACAAAGAATTTTTAAAAATCAGCTCCCAAATTCAAAGACCCAATACAAAAATGGGCATCTGAGATGAATACACACTTCCCAGATGAAGAAATACAAATGAAAAAATGTTCAACCTCATTAGTCATTCGAGAAATGCAAGTTAAAACAACACTGAAGCTGGGCATGGTGGCGCACACCTGTAATCCCAGCATTCAGAGGCTGAGGCAGGAGGACCCTTGTAAGTTCAAGGCCAGCCTGGGCTGTATAGTGAGACCCTGTCTCAAAAATACAAAAAAACCAACACTGAGATTCCATCTCACCCCAGAAAGAAGGGCTATCATCAAGAGATCACCCAACAACAAAGGCTAGCGAGGCTGTGGGGGAAAAGGAACATTTCTCCACTGCTGGTGGGAGTGTAGACTGGTGCATCCACTATGGAAATCAGTCTGGAGATTCCTCAGTAAACTAGGATTAGAGGTCCCATTCAACCCAGCTGTTTCTTTTTTGGGTATTTTTCCAGAAGAACTAAGAACATCATACCACAGCAATACATCTACACCCATGTTTATAGCAGCGCAATTTGTAATAGCTAAATTGTGGAAGCAACCCAAATGTCCATGCACTGAGGAATGGATAAAAAAGATGTTATGTTTTTCTATAATGGAATATTATCCAACTATAAAGAAAGATAAACTCAAGGATTTTATAGGTAAATGGATGCAACTAGAGACCATACTCCTAAGTAAAATAAATTAGACCTGCATGTGTAAACACCATATTGTCTCACTAGCGTAAGAACTTGACAGAGCAAATAAAATCTAAAAGGTACAATAGATATTGTGAAAGAGAAAGAAACTGCTCAAAAGGAAAGAACAACTGGGGTGAGGGAAAAGAGAAAAGAAAGAAAGGAAAAAATATGCATATATGTATATACAAGATAGCTAAGATAGTTGTACTACTAATTACTATTGCTTTATGCAAAAGAACAGTTAATGTTTGATTGTTTGATCAATCTTACAGGCCTATATTTGATTAACTGAGTAACCAATTTGAAGATAACAATATGTAATATCACAACCATTGTTTAATTTCCTATCACCTTGTCTGAAATTCTGTATTGCTTTTATTGTTTTTGTGTTGTTTTGTTTATGTCTGTGTGTTTGTTAATGTATTTTCATTCTTTTATCTTTAAAATAAGAAACAAACTTTTGTAAAGAAGAAGGGGAAGAGGGGTGGAAGGAAAGAAAGGGAAATGGGGGTCAAATCAAGATATATCATGTACAGGTAATTAAAATGTTCTTGGTCCTGCTAATCTGTCTTCTGTTAATGTACACCACTGACTCCAATCACTGACCCTTCAGAGAATAGAGGAAAAAGCTTTCTTGGTTTTCGTTTTATTTTTGTTTTGTTTTGTTTCATTTTATGGTATTGGGGGTTGAAGCCAGGGCCTGGCCACTAAAGTATATATCCAGCCTTTATATTTTTTATTTTGAGGCAGGGCCTTGCTGAGTCATTAAATTGCCCCAGCTAGCTCAAACTTATGATCCTCCTGCCTCAGCCTCTCAGAGTGCTGGGATCGCAGCTGGGCACCACCACATCCACCTGGCTGAAGGAAAAGTGCCGTCCAGGTGAGAGGATGCCGAGAGGAGGTTGTGGGGCAGAAGAGAAGGAAGAAGGTGGCTGAGGAGCTGGAGAGGGGTGGGATGTCAGGAAGGGACGAGGAGACAAGACCAGTGTGGCTTTGTGGTCCATGGCAAAAATTAGTGCACTGATATTATTTCTAGCCAGGAATGCTCTTGGAATATGAGGAAACCCAAGGCCTAGAGAAGCAGGAAGGAAACAAGACTCCTCTTAGACTTCTACCGTGCCTGCTTCAGGGTGCTGCACGGGGCAGCTCTAAAGAAGGAAAGGGTGACTGGGAAAAGCAGGACTGAGGGTGTCCCCTGCTGGCCTGGGTCCTTGCCTTAGTAGAAATGAAAATTAAATCTAAACCACAGTGCCTGTAATCCCAGCACTCAGGAGACTGAGGCAGGAAAATCACTACAAATTTGAGGCCAGCCTGGGCTACATAGTGGATTCAACGCCAGCCTGAACTACAAAGTGAGATCCTGTCTAAAAAAGAAAAAAAAAGAAAAACTACAGCACGAATTTACAGGAAAAGGTTTTAACTTGACAGTAAAAGAAAATGGTAAATTTGAGGAGCTGACAAAGATGAGGCTGGCCTTTAACAGAAAGAACTCCTGCGTGAGCTGCTGCAGGGGACACGCTCTGACGAAGGGGAACAGACCAGCCGCCTGCAAGGCAGGAAGCCTGCTTTCACTATTCAGCTGGGGCGCTGGAGTCTGGCTGATCATTATCTCAGTCCCAGCTTCCTACTTGGAATCCTCAAGGCTTGAGGGGCAGCTCGATTCCCTCAAAAGGATTGTCTGTTTGCGGTGGCTTCAGTCATGTGGAGCTGTTTTTCCTGGAACCCAGAGGATCACAAGTTCAGGACAATTGTTGGAGATTCCCAGTTCCATTGAATTTCCCTGTAAAACCCTTATCTCTTGGAGGGGGATGAGAGCTTATGTCTGGAAAAGGGATGAGATGCTACATTCAGAGCTAATCTAAACAGTCAACTTCTATTTTTTTTTTTTTAAGAACAGTCAACTTCTAAACAGATGCTCTCTAAGTGATTAACCCATTGCGTACAGAGGTCAGAAGGGGTTTGACCAAAGTTTTAAATAAGAGAGGATACAAGATGAAGGTCAAGATTTGTTCTACTTGTAGTCACCTGGAGGCCCCAGTGAAGTCATGGTTTTCAACAAAATGGCTTTTAAGTCCCTCACTATCCCAAAAGAAAATACAAATCACTCTCTAATATTAAACAACCAGCTAATGACTCCTCCTGCCCGTTCCTAGAATGCTCTCTGGCAACATCAAGAGGAGGAAGCTGGGAGAAGAGTGAATAGGGCAGTGTGGGCCAGAGGACAGGAAGGCCAGGGCTTACCCCAGGACCCCAAGTCCAGTTCTAGAACCACAGGCCTGGAGGGTGCCAGGCAAAGTGAAGCACCACCACCACCCTCTTGGCAATTTGCAGCACCCATGACCCACTCAGCCTGCTGGAACTCCGGGACTGGGAACCTCCGGAGCGGTTCAGACATCCCATAGCAGGCATTAGACCCAATGAGCTCGCTCCAGCTGTACCAGAGAGGGCGCTCTTGGCTGTGGATGAGATCAAGACCTTAGCACTTTGGTGTCTCCTGGCCCAAGGTCAGTAGTCAGCAGGAGAGGGAGGTCAGGCTCCCCCAGGAATGCCTTAGTCCTTGCATTGCCAGAATGGGTGGAGAGCACACACACCGTGGGGGCTTCTTTCCAGGTCTTTGGCATCTCAAAGAATTAGACAAGACACACAGAAAAGGTAGCAAAGGTGCACATTTATTAAAGGTGAAAAAGAAGTACACTCTACAGGATGGGAGCAGACTGGTGAAGAGATTCACAGCTGTATGGGTGTTAAAGCAAAAGGGGTCCTTCGTATTCAAAATACCTGGATCGACCCTCACCTCATGCAAATAAGACATTTTGGCTTTTGTCCTATCAAAAACTCACTTGGCCTCACACTGGATGTAAATTACCCTATCAAAAAATTTACTTAAAATGTAGTAGGTCTCTCACCAGGTGTAAATGAAATATCAGAGCATCTTTTGATTGGTAGGTAGTACGCATATGTAAATGAATGACTGAGAATAGCATCTTCTGATTGGTCCTGCAAACAGCATCAAATTCAGACAAAGGATTGGAGACAGCATCTTGCTGTGTAGCCCAGGCTGGCCTCGAACTTGCCACGATCCTCCTGCCTCAGCCTCCCAAGTGCTGAGCTTACAGGCACGTGCCACCACACTCTGTGAAAATAGCACTTTTTGGATTGACCTACAGAGCTCAGCCTGCCATCATTTTGGGTCCAGTGTTGTACACATTTTCTCTTTTTAGGAAACATCTCACTCAATCAACTTGTTAGCTGTGAGTGTTTATGACCTTTTATACATCTTGCTCAGTTGGCTGGCTGGTTTGTCCCAGCCCTAATCATCTCCTGCCTCAACTGTGAAATCTATCCTGGGAATCTTGGACTCTCCCCACATATTTTTTTTTCCTTTTCCTTTCTTTTTTTTCTTTTGAGGTAGGGCCTCACTAAGTTACTAAATTGCCCAGCCCAGGCTTGAACTTCCAGTCTACCTGTTTACTTGTAATCCCAGCTAATCAAGAGGCTAGGGTCAGAGAATTGCTGAAGTCCAGGTGTTTAAGACCAGCCTGGACAACATAGAGAGGTCCCATCTCAAAGTTATTTTTACATTTTAAATATTTTTAACAAACACTCAAAGTTCATTATATGGTGCATACTGGTATAAGTGCTTACAAATATTAACTCATTTAATTCCTTCTTTTTGAGGGAGGGAGATACTGGGGATTGAACCCTTGCCCTTCACACTGAGCCCCAACCTTTTAAATTTTTTATATTATTTTGTTTTACATCACTGGGGATTGAACCCAGGGCCTTCTCACTGAGTTAAATCCCTAGCGATTTTTATTTTTTTATTTTTAGACAAGGCCTCACTGAGTTGATAAATTGCCCAGGCTGGACTCAAACTTGCAGTGCTCCTGCCTCAGCCTCCCAGAGTGCTGGGATTAAATGACCAACTCATTTAATATTGACATAGTACTTTATTTATTAACAAAAGATCTGGAACAAAGGAGGAAGCCAACTCATCTTGTATATCTGAGAGGGTCTCTTCTCAAAGAGGGGTGGTCTTTGAACAGGAAACAGAATGAACCAACCTTTATCATTAGGCTAAGAACCTCAAGAAGAACACAAGTGCAAAAGTTCTGAGGCTGGCTTGGCATTAGAGAACACTGTTTTTTAGAGATGGCAGTTGAGATGGAGTCTTACTACGTAGCTCAGGCTGGCCTTGATCTTGGGACCCTCCCACCCCAGCTTCTGATTGCTGAGGTTACAGGCATGTGACGCTACTCCCAGGTGTATTAGAAACCCTTAAAGAAGGCTAATGCAGACCAGGTTTCCTGACACATACCTGTAATCCCAGCACTCAGGAGGCTGAAGTAGGAGGGACACAAGTTCAATTCCCGCCTAGAGTGCATAGCAAGTTCAAGACAGCCTGGACAACATAGCAAGATCTTGTCTCAAAAAAAAATAAAAGAATAAAAGGAGCAGGGGGAGGTAACCAGCATGAATGGACTATCAAGAACAAAGACTAAGTCAGCCAAGATGATGTCAGATTGAACTCCCAGTGGACAGATCCTGAAGGGTTTTGTAGGCCCACTGCTTAAATTGTATTACCAGGTATGTGAGTCAGCTTTCCATCACAGTGACAAAATAACTAAGAAGAGTGACTGAAAGGGGAAAAGAGGTCTTTTGCTTTTCCACCCTTGAGTCTGAGAAGGTCTTTCAGATTCCTCCCATCCCCTCAGGGGATCCTTTGTATTGTCCCAGGGTAAAGCAGTTGGCTTCTCTTCGATGCCAGTCTCTTCAGCAACCAAGCCCTCCTCTGCTCCAAATGTAAAAGGTCCCAATTTTATAGGAGCTTCCTTCCTGGCAAAGCTCAGAACTTTTTAAATGATTCAGCTGTGGTCTTTACTGTTGATTTTCAGTATAAGCCTGGCTAAAAGGAGCACGCAGAGATCCGGGGAAGATGGCGACCGGGTGAGCAGCAAGGGAGCGAACCTCCTTAATAAACACCACCAGCTCGAGACAGACTTGATGAGCGTGAATGCCGGAACCTCGGCTGGGAAGTTTAAACTGGGCGTATTTCTCTATGATGCCGGGGGAGATGTGGTAGGGCGGACCAGGCTGCCGGGGCGAGACGTGGGAAAGCCCCAGACGCTGGGAGCCGGGGACGATCCCCGCGGGGAAGAGGCGGGGATCGGTCCAGGCGCAGTGGGAGCGCGGCCGCCTCGGGCCCTCCC
>PVLD010028644.1:0-12028 GCA_004027595.1 Dinomys branickii
TTAACTGTCTGACTAAATTTGCATGTCTGTATATGGGTTCATACATTTACAATTCGAAGATATCAATGGATAAAGCAATAACCACTGTTGAGACCATATCACCTTGTCTATAGATTAGTTGTGATTGTACTATTTTTTATGATAATTGGTGTCTGTTTGTCAATATGTTTTTGTACTTTTATGTTTCTAAAATAAAAAACAAAACAAAACAAAACAAAACAAAACAAAAGAATAAAAAATTAGCTTCAAGAATTCACTGTACTTGGAAACTCTGGCATAGTGTGAAATCCCAAACTTTATGGCTTATTATGGCTATAATCAGTGTATATAATTGCAGTACCCAAGTGACTTTCTCAAGCTTTTTTCCTTTGTTTGAAGCTTTTAGTTTCAGGCAGCTTTTAGAGTGAGGAACTTCATTCATCTCTGTCTTTTCCACAGCATTAGTAACCTATTCTGTTATCTTCTCTAAAAACAGATACTACTTCAGGGAACTTCTTCTTCCTCTTCTTTCCCTTCTGCTCTTACCCCTCTTCTTCCTTCTCCCCTTTCTTCAACCCCCTCCCTTCTTTTCGGGATAAAGTGTCACTGTGTCTTCCAGGCTGACATTTAGCTCACTATGTAGCCCAAACTGGACTTGAACTTGTGGCTCGGCCCCTTGAGTGCTGAGATTACAGGTGTGCACCCGCACACTTGGCCAAGGAACTTCTTACTACAACTTTTGCTTATTTAGAATGTACTTCATGAAAGTATTGTGCAGAACCCTTTGGAGATGGAGACATGACAACAGGCACCACCCCCTAGTTTGCCTTCATCCATCTTCACCTCCCTGGTTGAGATGACTATGGCTCACTGACATCTGCATTGTCCTCTTTTTCCTGAGCACACCATCGGGTTGCACTCCCTGGCTGTGTCACAATTCTTATCAATGAAATCTGAGCTAAAGTGATGAGTGCCACTTCTAAGGCTACCACATCAAAACACCTCTCACAACCTTCCATGTGTGCTCCTTTCTTTCATCTGCCTACTGGATGACAAGGGCACAGTGGAGGGCTCAGAGAACCAAAAGGATGGCAGAGCCACACAGAGCTCACCCAAAATGAGCTTGAGTATATGAATGTCTGCATGGAGCAGAGCTTTTCATCCCGCTCCACTCTATAATCCATATTAGACTGTGACATGTGTGAGAAATAACCTGTTATGCCATTCAGTATTAAAATGTTGAAATTTCTTTTTAAAGTAGTGGGTTTACCTTTGCTAGTAAATGTCAGGCCTGCTTCTCCTTAGTGGACCAGGGATGAGTGCCTTATCCTTAAAAGATAGCAATCTTGTCACTAGCTAGTGGCTCCCTGGCCTAACATGTAATGTGAACTGGCACAACTACATTCCTTTCTTCATGAAATGGAAGCAAATGTAGTAGTTATAGTAACCAGCCTACATTACTTATATGTGCTAGAAGTGTAACTTATTTTGTTCCTATATCTGTTTTCAGCTCTACTTTGGCATGTTGGTAGAAAATTTCAGTAATTTTTTTTAGCCCTTTCAATCTATTGAGTTTCCTTAGTGAATTCAGAGTACCAGTCTCCTCTACCCCAGTTGCAGATGGCATCTATGTTTGAGATGTTTCCTCTTTCTACTGTGGTAATCCATCTGCTGTTGAGTGCTTTTTGTCCTGATCACCAAGTCTCCAGGATTTCAGGTCTCTTTTAGCATTTCCTCACTCCTCTGAGCGCCTAGGAAGCATCTAATTGTTTTTTCATAGCTTTCTAGGGGAAGTGCCATGAAAGCTATCTTAGGCTCATTTGCAGAGCTCCATCATACAACTATCTCTTCCAGCATGGGCTTTTATCATGTTGTGAGGGCCACCTTGGCAGGACTTGCCACTTTTCTGGGCTTGATCCAGGATATTACACATAGGCCCAGTTTGCTTTTAAGCCTCAAAGCTATCCATTATTTTTATGGCCATCCCCAGTAAGTTAGTGGACCACCTTCCAGGCCAGTTGGGACAAAATTTCTTATTACTGTATAATCCCTTTATTTCTCATGTGGTTCATCCTTTCTGTGGGAGGAATTGAAAAAGGGTAAGGATGACAAGAAATAATGGCATGAGGAACCACGATGGTTAATAGTTTTCTATTATCCTGATTCCACAAAGAAATTATTTCCCAGAAAGAATCACATATAAATAATAACACTGAGTTAGGTTAATGGAAGAGCAATATTTTTTTATTTTAAAGAGAATAAAAAATAACAAAATAACAACAACATAGACAAAAACAAAGTAATGCAAAAATAATAAACTATTATATAAGTCCAGACACATCTAGGACTCCAAACAGTGCTATGGTCCCAGCCTTAGTGATGCTGGGCCCACCATGTGATGAGTCTGTGTTTCTGTTATTAATGAATGGAGCACTTTCTAGATGTAGTAGTTAGGGTTCTCTACAAGAGCAGAGCCAATAGAAAATATGTATATAATTATGCAAAGGGATTTATTAGGTAGGCTTACACGATCAGAGACAGGTATATCCATGGGGACTGTCTACATATTTGGAGAACCCAAGAAGATGAAGGGCCCAGGACAGGAGGGATCAAGGATGTAGCACCAGTCCAGAAAAGGACAAGGGTGCAGCACTAAGTTGAAAGCCTGGAAACTCAGCAGAAACTCACCAGTGCAGATCTGCATTGGAAGGCTAAAGAACCTGGAGATCTGGAGCCCAGTGTCCAAAGGTGAAGGCAGCAAAGGGCACACCAGCTCAGGAACACTGGGGCTCTTCAAAGTGGAGATGCTTCCTTCGCTCCCTTTTTTATTTTTCCGAGGTTACAAGCCTACTGGTCAGTATTACGCACAACTAGGGTGATTCTTCCCTTCTTAATTTATGGGCCTACATGTCAATCACCCACCAAGGTACCCAAAATTGTGCTTTACTAATCTGCTAGGCATTAGTTAATCCATTTGAGTTGATGTATCATGACCACTGGTGCTTTCACTAGAGTACATCCATTTAATTCCATAAGCTGGAAGGCGTGGAGTCATCCTAGGATTTCTCAGATCATTATCTTTATATACAGTTGAGATCATATCAGAAACAACAACTCACATTTCTTAGCTTTGTATACCCAGGAAACTGTTGCTTAGCTGCATTAGTTTTTTAGATATATCTGTATTCAATCTAGTCTCAACCTGGATATTCCTACCACTACATACAGATACACACATGCCTCTCCTCCTCCATCTTTGACATTCAGTTAATCACAATGTCCTTTCGGTTCTACTACTTTAATGTTTTAAAAATCTGTCCCTTTGACAGTCTCCATTCCAAGTGCATGGCCTTAGATATGGCCCTCATTTCTCACCTGGTTTATCAGAACATCTCTCAGCTGAGTTCCCTAAATCTGATGTTGCTAACATCTTTCCAATCATCTGTCCTCCACACTGCAGCTGGATATTTTAGCAATGCAAATATACCTGATAATGCATTTCTCTTTCTTTCAATGGCACCTTATTTCTCTCTGGATAAATTTCAAACTCCTCACCTATCCTACAGGGTCCTAGATTATCTGGCTCCTCTTTAGTATTATATGTCAACACTTGCTGACACACCCCTTCATATCTGTCATGTGGAATGCTTTGTAGCTTCTTCACTGATGCAGCTTGATTCCAAAGGGGTTAAGGGTGCATCATTCCAAAATACGCCAACTTAGCATGTTGATTATTTGAAGTTGAAATCACTTGAGTAAGTATAACTACAGAAAGGGTCATTTGGCCTGTCTGTTTCTGCATGCACCAAACCATAAAGATTCATTCAGGAGCGATGCCTTTAATGTAACAAAGCTAGAAAATAGCCTTGGTTATAACACACTAGTAATTAGGGCTACAATGAACCTGAATAAATAAATGGAACCCTCATCTTCTATCGATTAACTTCTACACCCCTCTCCCGCATATCTCTTAGTAACATCCCTGGCCATTACTACCCTAACACAGCTATCTGATTATCCTGTCATCTTTCATAACTTTAGTGTTCTTTGTCTAAAATGTATAAAATCATGTTTTGGTCATTTCTTTAGACTTCACTCTCTCGTGAAGATCCCCATGTACGTGTAAAACTAATGAAATCTTTATATTTTTCATTTGCTAATCAGCTCTTGTATTAATTTGGCTCCTAGCCCTATCCAAGGACCCACATGAGAACTTAGGGGAAGGTAGAGCTCTCTTCTACAGTGCCTTGAGGTTCTGCTTCTTCACAGGGTTTCCCTGCCCAGGCCTTACTTCACACGAATTAAACCACAATCTCTTGGTGGAGTGGAGGGCTATAGGTATTTATTAAATCTCCCTTGGTGATGTCACTGTGCATCCAAATTTGAGAACCAGCACTTTATTTTTTTTCAGGTAGAAGCTACATAATTTTTGCAAATGATTGTTTTGAGCTCTTTTTATGAGATAACACAACTTCCAAAATAGAATTTATTAAATGATAGTATAACTGTCAAATGTGTCATAATGAAGTACCATAATCTTGGTGAATTTGATGCTATTAAATATAACTTAAAATGTAGGAATTAGTATATGAAATGCTAGTAATCAAAAAGAAAGGCAAAGATGTTATAATAGTTGCTATGATTTTATGTCTTATATTTCAAATAATTTTAGAAAGTGATGATTTTTTTTGAGGCAGGATCTCATTATGTAATGCAGGCTGGCATTGAACTAACTCATTTGTATAGCCCAGGCTGGCCTCAAACTCATGGTGATCCTCCTGCCTCTGCCTCCCAAGTGCTGGGATTACCATGTATTCCACCATGCTCAGCAGTAATTATTCTAATTCATATAAATGTTCTCAAAGAAACATCTTGTTTACATATAATAAGATTGGAAGATGAACCCTAAATTTTATTTTATTTTACTATGTTTTTGCTTTTTAAAATTTTATTTTAAAGAGAAAAAGAAAAATAGCAATAAAACAATTATAAGTCAGGCTATTAGGATAGTAACAATAATTAATACATTGCATATTGTTATCTTCTTAGTAGTTACTCAGAGTACAAGATATAGGCATGAAATATGATTTAAACATTAGCACAAATCTTTCTTTTCAATGAACTAAGAGAACTTAGCTGTAAAACTATCTTAACTATCTTATGTGTGTATATATGTATACTTCCCTTTCTCTTCCTTCCTTTCTCATTTCCTCTATCAGTTTCTCTGTTCTTTCAAACAGTTTCTTCCCAATTCACAATATCTATTGTGCATTTTGGATCTTATTTACTCTTTCAGCTTCTCACAGTAGGGAGACAATATGATATTTACACATGTGCATCTGGTTTATTTCACTTATGAGCATGGTTTCGAGTTGCATCCATTTATCCATAAAAGTCTCCAGGTTATCCTTCTTTATAGCTGAGTAGTACTCCATTATATAGAAAAATCACATCTTTTTTATCCATTTGTCAGTTGATGGGCATTTGGGTTGTTTCCAAGATTGAGCTATTACAAATTATGTTGCTGTAAACATGGGTGTACATTGGTTTACTATATTTTAAATCTCTTTACCTTTTTAGTGTATCTTTGCAATAGTTTATAGTTACATTTGGTTTTGTGGATTGGTATGTGGACATAGCATATCTTGATCATTTGTAATCCCTTTCTATACCTCTCTACTCTCCCTCCTCCCTCTGTAGCCTTTTCCTATCTCTAACAAGTCTGTCTTTTATAGCTTAGCATCTCTCTTTCATTTTAATTAGTTTATATTTTAAGTTTCTCATATAAGAGGAAAATGTGTCTGACTTATTAACATCTTGGACTAAAGTTCCATCCATTTTCCTGGAAATGGCATGATTTAATTCTTCATATGTGATATATTTTTTCCTTATCATTCATTTCCATATATATATATATATATATATATATATATATATATATAGTTTTTCCCTTACCATTCATCTGCTGAAGGACATACAGTCTGTTTTCTGAGCTCAGCTATTGTGAATTGCAATCCTATAAACAGGGGTATGCATATATCTCTGTAGTAGGATGACTTTAGCCCTTTAAGATATTTACCCAGGAGGGATATCCCTGGATCAAATGGAATCTATTGTTTTAATTGTTTTGTGGAATCTCCATACATACATAGTGGTTGTAGTAGTTTGCATTTCTACCAACAATGTAGAAGGGTTCCTTTGGCCACCACATCCTCACTAGCATTTGGTGGTTTTGTGTGTTTTTTTTTTGTTTGTTTGTTTTGGTACTGGGGATTGAACTCAGGGCCTTGTGCATGCTAGTGTTCTTGATGATAGCCATTCTGACTAAGGTCAGTTGGAAACTCAAGAGTTATTTTGATTTGTACTTCCCTAATGGCTGAAGATGCTGAATACATTTTTACATACTTATTGCCCATTTGTACTTCTTTTGAGAAGTGTCTGTTCAGTTCATTTAACCATTTCTTGATTTGTTTTTTTTTGGGGGGGTTAATTTTTTGAGTTATATATACCTTCTGGATATTAATCCTCCATCAAAGAGTAGTTGGCATTTTTTCCCACATTCTACAGGACATCTCTTAACTCTGTAGATTGTTTATTTTGCTGTGGAAAAACTTTTTAGTTCCATGAATCCCATCTCTTGATTCTTGGTATATTTCCCATGGCATTAGAGTTCTCTTCAAGAAAATTTTGCCCATGCCTATGGGAGAAGCAACACTTTAAACTTCAAGTCAAGCATCACCTCCTGTGAGAAGCATTCCTTGAATAAGAGTTTCCTTTTTCTTTGCTTCTGGAATACTACCTGTGTCTTTCCATCATAGTAACCGTAATTCTGTATAGAAATTGCTGATTTGCTTGTCTCTCTGCTTTATAACATGCTAAACTCTTTGGGGGCATGTTGTGGGTCTTAAATGACTTTGTATTCCTACTACATAGCATGATTCCTAACATGTAATGGTTATAATAAATTAATATGTAAGTTCATGGAATATTGGTGAAAAATTTATAGAGTGACTATTGTATGCCTGGCATGGTGCTAGCTGGTTTTTATGTTGCTTCACTTAATCCTCACAACAATCCTGATAAATATGGAAAATTATCCTTGTGCTACAAACAAGGAAAAGGAATATTAGAGAAGTTAAATAATGCACCCAGTTACACAGACAATGGCAGGTGTAGGATTTAATTCCAGAGCTTCTAACTCCAAATTTAGTGTGTTTAATTCAACCTATGGCTGGGAAAAAAGAATACTTTGGAGGTGTATGTCACTCGTATTAGATTTTGTTGCTTCAAGGTAAATTAATGAACTCAGCAGCATGAAACAGTACTCCTCTATTAGCTCTCGGTTTTCAGCAGTATGGGTGCAATGTGCTCAGCTCATTCCTCCGCTTAGAATCTGATAAGGTTGGCATCAAGATGTCAGCTAGGCTGAGTTCTTGTCTGGTGAACATGAAGAAGATCCTACTTCCTAGGTCATTTCAATTGTTAGTAGAATTCAGTTCCTTGTTGTTGTAGGACTGAAGCATTTATTTGGTTGCTGGCTATCATTAGGGGATTGCTCTCAATTTTTAGAGGCTACCCATGTTTTTTGACACTGCCCCACCTGCCATCTTCAAGCTAGCAACAGCATGTTGAGTCCTTCTTCTGTATCAAATCTCAATTTTAAATGACCCATGTGACACGTCAGGCCCATTCAGATCATCGCTCATCTTAAAAGTCAACAGAGTTTTGAACTTTCCTTACACCTGTGAGCATCCCTTTAAAACAGCTCCTGCGTTTGGTTGGGTTGAAGCATCACTGGAGGAAGGAGTATGTATAGCAATAGTGTGACTCATGGAGGCCAACTGAGCATGATGCCTAGCACACTGCCTTATGTTTATAAAGCTTTGTCTCCACATACTTTATTTTTATCTTCTTCAACAACTATATTAATTTGGGAAAACAGTATTACAACTAGGTTTTTAATATATATGAGAAAGTGGGAGCAATGAAAAACAGCTAGGTAATGACAGCAAAAAAATTATTCAGTGCTGTCTGAATAAACAGTGTAGCCATACTCCTTATTGCTTTAAAAATTTATAATCAAAGTTGGACATGATAGAAATGAAAAATAATTTCAGAGTCTCATATAAGTAGGGTTGCTCCAATGTTAGAATACCTAATATGTTGCATTCCATTTATATTAATGTTTATATTAAGAAAGGATTAATCACGTTATAAAAAGGGTTTACTGTACTGTCCTCTCAGTTGTGCCCATTACTGTTGTCCCCAGTAGCTTAGCGAATAGTGACTATACCTGACATTTGTTAAAGTTTTCAAGATATCCCACCCAATGCTTTTGTGCCTATTATAAAGAAGAATTCTACTTATTGGAATCAATGCTTGTACTTGTGAAAATGATTTAGGAAAATCATCTCAATTTAGACTTAAATTGGCTTTCACCTAATTTTGACACTCTTCTCAAATTTTGATATTTACTAAATTTTCAGAAGCATTTTTTAGTGGAAAATGGAGGTGTGCCTGTGTGTAGATAGTTACAAAAAGAATGACTGATTCTGTATGCAGATATAAACCCTTAACTATGTTTCTCAGTATTTGCACTGGCTTGATTGGAAGTCACATGGACTGAGTAACCCCAGGGCAGGTGTGTGTATTCCTGTGCCTATGTAGAGCTGGGAAGCACAGGAGAACTCTAAAAAGGTGAAGACATAAGCTGGAGATTGACATACTAAGACAGAATGCTTAAGTCTCTGGTTGCAGAGGACGTGCTTTCTCCATTTCCCAATTTGAGTGGGAAATTTAGTTCCTTCGTACAGAGCACACCTTCCACCTTCTTTTCCTTGGTGTGATAGATAGCTCAGCCACCTGGAGGAGGGGGTAGCAGCTCGAAAGAGAAGGGTTTCTGCCCCACTGAGCTCTCTTTGCTTCTTTCCTCTCAGGTTGTATGTGTGTTGCCTCGCTGTGAAGAGTCCTAGGCTGCAATGAAACAGATTTGAGGCTCCTGCGTTTCCCTCCTACAGCAAGGACCTCTACAGACAAAGGCTTCTGGGGGCAGTTTGATCACGGTGGCACAGAAGAAGGCTTTGTATCTCCTGGGACTAACGATGTATACTGGAGAGCATTTGCAAGACATTTACTGAAAAGGAGAGGAGAGGACTAGAGGAGCTCCGAACAGTACACAGGATTTCATAGTTGCTGATCTTGAGGGAGACATTTGGGCACAAAACCTGGCTATCTATGTTGTCAAGGTAGAAATATGTACTGTGGGGATGATACAGAATGGATCCCACTGCTGTGAAGCGAATTGGGTGCTGGGTCATCTTTGCAGGTGCTAACTCTATGGGGGGATAACTTTTTTTCTCTACTCCTTTTCTGGACTCTATTCTGTTCTATTAATCTATTTACCAATTCTTTCACCAATACCACAGTCTTGATTAATGTGGCTGTGTAGAAAATCTTAAAGTCAGGTATAATCAGTCCTCAGAATCAGTTCTTCTTCACTATTGGGCTGGCAAATCTGTATTTTTCCTCTATTTCAGAATAAATTCCGTAATCAATTTGTCAATATGAATAAAAGGACTTACTGGATTTTTCCATATATGCATTTCTATGAATGCATACTGATTTTATACATTATCAGATTTTAGTGTGGCATTTTCACATAGTTTAATCAAAGCCATCCTGCAGCGCCATTACGCGTACCGTTACCCTCTCTTCTGCCTGCTTCCTCTTGTCTGTCTCCTTCTTACTTTCATGTCATCTTTTTTTATTCCACATATTGGGGAAAAATAGATGTTTGCATTTTCGACTCTGGCTTACTTCACTTCTTTATTCTACTTGATAGAATGCTACCATCAGAGACCTCTGGGAAAGTAGCTCCCTTTAAAAATCCACCCAACTCACAATATTTGTTTCCTATGACCTGGTAATTTAGAAAATAAGCCCCTTTCATTTATTTCTCTTTCTCTTCCATACATTACCACCGCCACCACAATAGCAACAAACAAAAAAATCCTACAAACCCCCACATATAGAAACAGTTAAAGATACATTAAATTATATTTCTTTTTTGTGTTGATTAAGTGGTTCCATTTATGAATTTTGCAGTCAAACCAACCTGTACTTGATACCACTTCTGTCAGTTAGTAGATGAGTGCTCTCTGGCAAGTCATTTTGCCTTTTGGGGCCTCAGTCTTTTCATCCATAAAATGGGAGAAAGCAATAATGTTTGCCTATAGAGTTATACTGAGGATTAGGTGAGGTAATACACTTAGGGTGTGTAGTACAGTGTCTGGAACATAGTATTTAACAAATGTTGTCATAATTAACAAGTTGTGAAAGTTGTCATGCACTGCTCTATTAAGACCAAGAGAAAAGCAGCACCTAGACGGCCCCTCTGCCTGCGAGGAACTCTGGGCAGGCGAGGCGTGTGCACGTTCTGACTTGGATCTTTGGGTAGGGACGAGCTCGGCCCACAAAGCAGCATCTGAGCAGCCTTCTGAGCGGAACTCTTGGCAGAAAGCTTAAGGGATATTTTCCCTAAGAGAGGGAGCCATTGGAGCAGCCCTTGCAACAGACCTTTGCCTGGTGAGCTGTCTGGGTAATTTGTAGCTCAATACATTGCATCTGATATGCAAAATGACAAGACAGAAGAGCAAAATGCAGTCTCAGAACTCAACCCCACCCAGAACAAGTCCTGGACACAATGATATAGGAGAACTAGGAAGCCACATACCTGCAATTTCTGAAATGACTGCATCCGAAGTAAAGCAACAACTCCATCAGTCCACAGAAGAGATTAGAGCAGAAATAAATCACATACCTGCAATTTCTGAAATGATCACATCCGAAGTAAAGAAACAACTCCACCAGGCCATAGAAGAGATTAAAGCAGAAATAATCTCTCAGGCAAAAAAATGAAGTGAAAACAAAAATGGAAGAAATGCTTCACACATATACAGAAGATACAGATAAAATAATAGAAGAATATACAAAAACAAATGGAAACATTACATGAGCAATTGAAGAATGAATTACAATGAATGAAACAGGCCCGAAGAGATTTCCAGGAAATGAAAACTGCCATTGAAAGCTTGCAAAACAGCTTCAATGAAGCTGAAGATAGAATTTCAGATCTTGAAGACAGCATGGCACCTAGTGAGCGTGAAAGGAAAGATCTCATAAAGTCATCAAGGATCTAGGAAAAATCAATCCAACAGCTGCAAGATGAGGTAAAAAGAAATAATATCCGAGTAACAGGAGTCAGTGAAATAGCAGGAGACAACACAAATGATACAAAAAAAATTTGCTGAAGTAATAGCAGAAAATATCGCAAGTACGGTAAAAGATACTAAAGTACAGCTAATTGAGGCATATAGAACCCCAACAAGCCATAACCGAAATAAAACCACAAATAGACATATAAAAGTAAAGATCCCAGACATACTGCAAAAGAACACAATATTAAAAGCTGCTAGAGAAAAGAAACAGAGCACCTATAAAGGAAAGCCCATCAGAATCACAGCAGACTTCTCAACAGAAACTGTGAAATCAAGAAGAGCTTGGAGCGAGGTATTACAGATTCTGAGGCAAAACAGCTTCCAACACAGACTGATGTATCCTGCAAAACTATCCTTCAAATTCAATGGAGAAATAAAATATTTCCATGACAAAGAACAACTGAAGAACTTCATGAGTGCCAAGCCAGCATTGCAAAAAGCACTAAAAGATATTCTAGACAGAGAAAAAAGGGACCACAATCTCAAGAACAACAATAGAAAGGAACCCTCAAAGAGAATAAGCAAGTAAACAGAGAGCAAAAGAAGGAAAACAACAACAAGTAAATAGCATGACAAGAATAAGCCAACATATAACCATTATAACCATTAATGTAAATGGCCTAAATTCACTGGTCAAAAGAAACAGATTGGCAGAATGGATGAAGAAACATAACCCAACAATATGCTGTATAGAGGAAACACATTTTACTGAAAAGGAAATCCACAGGCAGAAAGTTAAAGGATGGAAAACAATTCTCCATGCAACATGTCCC
>PVLD010028645.1:0-19144 GCA_004027595.1 Dinomys branickii
TACTTTCTGTGAGGCAGTCTGTTCTTTCTACAGACTTCCTAGCACTGACCCACACTTGCTGGGTTTCATCACAATTGCCATCTTCCCTACCTGAAGACAGGACCACAAGCCAAAACCAGGCTCTGCCTGGCCACTGTCCAGGCCCAGCCAGACACTTGGAAACAGAAAGAACCCCAGAGTTCTATTGTTGACTGGGGGTTGGTGTCACAGTGGGATATGAAGGGTGAGTTGGGATTGGTCAGAAAGGCATTCTACTCCATAGGTACAACTGATCTCAGTCTTAGGGACAGAATGGAGCAAGTTGGGTTGTGCAGACTGCCACATGAGCCAGGCCAGTGGCTTTGTGCCAACTGTTTCCCATCCCTAGAGCACCCACCCTTCTCAGGAGAATCCTGCCCTTGCTGAGAGAAATTCTCCTATCCTTCCAGATACTACTTTATTGTCTGCTATGCTTCAAGCCATCCTGATTTTATAGCTGAAATGATTTGTCCCTGTCCATACACTTCTGCTCTGTTTCTGGGACATTCCCTGCTGAACAGCTTTGGTCAGACTGTCTGTTTCTGACCCATTCCCCCATGGAGCTCCTCTGCTAGTTTTTGGGAACAAGGCTCCCGTCTTGTTTGGGGTGCGAGGTGGAGATCAGCATAGGGTTGCTACCAGGCAGACCTCAGAGGGGAACTGAGGGACTTGCTGAAGAGGAAGCTCTGTAGTTCTCAGCAGTCTGAGCCCAGTGCTGCTGAGGTCCCTCGCCCCCCTGTTCAGCAGCAGCACCTGCTTTTTGAGCCTCCAGTAGGAGAGCTCCCTCCTGCTCACCGGCACCCAGGACTTGGCCTGGGGAAGCTGGAACAGCAGTCCAGAAGGCTGGGACTTAGGCCTGCCTGAGTCCCTGATTGGCTGATCCAGCATGTACTCAGGATTCTGGCATAAAGGAGTCAAAGCACCAAAATACATGAGGAAAAAAAATTGGAAGTATTTGTTATATTTTTAAAAAGCCACCAGTGAATGAATCAATGGGAAACCTCCACACTGCAACTCTGCTGCTCAGTACTATGGCTTCAGTCACTTATTAGAGCTCACTTCTCTTGATGTCTGGGTGACAGATTTCCCCTCCCTCGCCAGGCTTCCTGGGTGGCTGCACATCACCTGAGCAACTGGTCTCAGGTCCCTTAGGCTCACTTGAGTTTCACAGACTTAGCAGTACTTCTGGGGACACAGGGACTGAACAGGTGGCACAATGAGGGCCCAGCCCTCAACAGGGAGTCTGATGATCAGGGCAGAGAGCACCTTTTGCTCTGGGTGCAGGACATGTATGCCTCTGGTCTGATCCCTGGATATAAGAGAGCCCAGTGATGGCTGGGACTAAATTCCCAGTAGTCCCG
The DNA here is from genome assembly GCA_004027595.1 of Dinomys branickii. Classification (NCBI taxonomy): domain Eukaryota; kingdom Metazoa; phylum Chordata; class Mammalia; order Rodentia; family Dinomyidae; genus Dinomys; species Dinomys branickii. The sequence goes on from PVLD010028645.1 coordinate 1,380, forward strand.
AGAGGTATAGGTCCAGAGTTTAAGCAAACATAGGGTTTCTTACACACTTGAGTTTACTGGGCTCATGTGCCTACTGGCTACAAATGTTAATTTTTTTTCTAAAATACTGAGATCATTACTGTTTCCTTTGATTAGAAATTGAGAAAGCTAGTAATATCAGTGTCTTTCTACTCACTCGGGCTGAATGCTCAAGACACATGGTCATCATTGCCCTTATCTCTAAGAAGAAGAACCCTGGAGGTTAGCAAGCAGGGCCCAGAAAGCCCACCAACTCCATCCTCCAGGGACAAGGCTCAGCCCCAAGGAGGTCTTGTGCATGTCCTGGGGACCTGGAAGCTGGACTTTTTCTGGCCCCAGTACGGATGGTGGTAAGGTTTGGTCCAGGTCCCTGTGTAGGCAAGTGGTCTGGACGACCTGTGGCTGGCACCAGCCCTAGCTTGGTAGAGAGCTCTTGGCTGGCACATTGACTATCTCTGTACACAGGAGAAACTGCAGAAAAAGATTAATTCCCTCACATTCAAAGGAACTTGGAGGCAAAAGCAAATACAATTCACCAGCTTGGCTGATGCCCAGGCTCTTTGCCAAGGAGGGGGAAATGGAGAGGACAGGGAAGAAAAAGACCCCCTCTTCAGCTGCTCCCAAACCTGAGAGCACAGGCAGGAGCAGAGGGAAGGGTCTCACCTACAGTGGCACCACTGCTGCTGCATGAGGGACAGCTCTGTCGTGAAGCAGAAGGGCAGGTTGAGCGGTGAGTGAAAGCTTCGGTGGTGGACTGTTTAGGGAGCTACTACGTCATAGTTTCTGCTATTTCTGAAGGAAAAGGAGCTGTCAGGAGGAAGAGGCCCAAGGCATGCAGAGTGGAGGGTAGAAATGGTCCCAGGTAGGGATGAAAAACAAGCAGGCTAGGAAAGGCAACTAGGAACACCAGGCACTTTAAAGGTCCAGTTGAGATTGGTGACAACAAATTTATAGAGAAACAGACCTACCTAGCATGTGACTGTCGCAACGACCAATCATCTGGGGTGCAGAGATGGAATAGGCAGATAATTAGGCTCATTTACTGCTGGGTTTTGGTAGATGGAAACAACCAAAGGATGAAAGGATTAACGTGTATAGCATAAGCAACCAAGAGAGATGATCTGTCCTCTCATTAGAAGTTAAAAGGATTTCTCCATCCTCTGAGTGGAGAGGAGGGAGATGGGGAGACCACAAAAATGTCAACAGGCCAGAGGACCTAGTGAGCCTAAGGCTGGTACCACAGAGAGAATGTTTGTTTTCTCTCTTCATTTCTTTATTGTATCTCTACCCCCAGTGTGATGGCATTTTTATACTGGGCATGGAAGTAATTAAATGAGATCATGAGGATAGAGCCCTCTGGATGGAATTAGTAGTCTTGTAAGAAGAACAGACAGAAATTTGCCCCCACGTGCAGTATTATGATTTGTCTCTGGATGTCCCCCCAAAGCCTCATGTGGTCATGGGGTGTGGGCCTTTTGAAGGCAGCTGAATCTAGAGTTTGTGAATGATTCATTATCTAGTGCTGAGATTGGGGGTGTGAGTGTTACACATGGTCTAGGGTGGGTAGCCTGCTTATAATATAAGAGAGGGAAAGAGCCTTGCATCTCCCTTCTTGCCCCTTTTGTTCTTGCTGCTTTTGCTGTTTTCTGCTGCTATGAACCATTGTCCTTGCCATGTCATCTTGCCTTGGAACCAGCCAAGTATGGACTGGAACCTCCACAAACTGCACACTAAATAAATCTTTCCTATCTTAATTTTGGGCATCAGGTATTTTGTCTCAGCAATGAGAGAAAGGTAACTAAGACATGCAGGTACTGAGGAGGACTGTGTCAGAGCAAAGAGAGAAGGCACACCATGTGCAAGACAGGAAGAGGGCCCTCCCCAGAACCTGAACTTACTGGCACTCTTGATTTCAGATTTCCAGCTTCCAGACCCAAAATAAGTTTTTGCTTTTAAGCTATTTGTCTGTGATATTGTGTCATGGAAACCTAAGCTATGTCTGATGGGAACAATGGAACAAACAGGCCAGAAAGGCAGGAGGCTATGGTCAGAGAGGGACATATCTGAACGAGAATTTCACTCATCTATTCATTTATATGCCAGAAAGGTTTTGAGATTTTTGAAGTGGAGAAGGATTATTCTAAGGGCATGGGAGGAGCTAGGTGGCAGGGACAGCCAGAGCCAGGCAGCAGATATTCAGTTGAATGGTGTGCAATCTGCAAGTCAAAACAGACAGACAGTTTTCTGCAATGAGTGTTTACAAGTGGGGAGGGTGAAGTGGTAGGGAAGGAACAGCAAGGCTCTTCCCCAGCTCTGAGGGGGTGAGAGGGTGTCCGGTTAGAGGAAGAGGCAGAGCACCATGTCCTCTTCCAAGAAGGACTGAGAACACAGCTGTCTTTTGGTTTTGGAGTTTCGGAGCCACAGGGATGGGCTTGTACAGTCCATGTCTTCACAGCTTGTTTCCTCTGCTTGCTCCTGCAACTGGAGAAGGTCCTACGCTGTGCTCTATCCTGGGCTTGACAATTTTGAGGGCAGGGATACTCCAGGCTGAGAGCGTCTTGGAAACTGTAGCACTCCCCTTTCTTTCAAAACTATCAGAGAATAGGAAAAGCCCAGAAAACACCCCAAATCCTTTATTCAGACTTGGTATTGGGATGGGCTATGGGGATGAGAGAGCCAGCGTGTGGAGGGAGGGAGGTCCTATCACAGGTGCTTCTGGGATTGAACTCAGTAGTGGGTGGCTGGGGCCGAGGCCAGATCATGGTGTGTTGTCTTTGTAAGCAAGGCTGGTCTTATTCCTGCATCCTCATGGGTCCTGGCCTTATCCGGGGAATGTGTGGACTGTTCTCCACTACACATGGTCCAGCTCTTAGGAGCTACAATCAGAAGTATGAGCTGCTCACAATGGCCACGTTTGGGCTGGAAGATTTTCCTGTGGTCTTCATCTCTTTTTCCAGAGGTGTTGCCTTTGGAGACCTGCTAGAAGCAGAAGGCTATCACTGGCTGTCCAGGAATTGGTCTTTGGGCAGTGTTCCTCACTGTCCTCCCTGGTCAGAATAGGGGGAATCTGACCCAGACCAGTTTCTGTTTCCAAGGAGATTCTTACCAGGCATGAAGCCACAGTGGACTAACAGTTTAGATGAAAGCCTGGGCCTCTGGGAGACGGGCTGCTGATGTGAGGCTCAGGGTCTGAATTTCATAGCAAAGAAAGCTGCTCACCGAGGGCAAGACCTCTGCTCCAGGTCCTCGATGGTGTCCTTCAGGCTCTGGCCACGTGTCTCTGGCAGCAGGGCACAGAGTAAACCAGCCGCAATAGGGAGGCCGCCGAAGATGAGCATGGGGAAGGCCTTGTGGTACTCGCCCAGCAGGATTACAAGTGGGGTGACGATGCCTCCGATCCTTGACAAGATGCTCACCAGCCCGATGCCAGTTTGCCTGGGTAAGGCCCGTACAGTGGAGCAGACCTGGCTTCACTGTGAGGCTGTAACTCTGCCCTAGACCCCATACTGTAACCCCCAAAGGCCCTCAGGGTGGCCTCTCTCATCTGCACCATCTGGTGCTCCTGCTCCCTGCTCCTGTGTGCCCTTCTCACTGCTGACTTCTCTGTTTGCCTACTACATTCCTCCTCGTGTGGCACATCTAACGTTAAAGGCTGAGCCTCCCTCCCACCACCTTCCCCACCTAAGTGTTTCTTCTCTTGGATCATTCATTCTCAGGCATCCCACATGCCTGTCCTGACAAGGCCAGGGCATGGCCAACTCCTGTATCTGTCCTCCACTCACCAGGGGATAATTTGGGAGCTGGATTTAGGATGGGTTTGGCCCAGAGCCAACTCTGTTAGCTCTCTGTGGACCGATGGTGAGGGTAATGGAGGAGGAGCAAAGGTCAAGGTGCTAGGAGCAGAGGAGTTGGAATCATATCAGCAGTTCTTACCGGATAATGGTGGGGAAGAGCTCAGCAGTATACACATAGGAGATGGTAAATGAAGCAGCCATAGCAAGCTTCCCTACCATGGCCAGCATGGTGACCACCTCAGGCAGACCTGGTAGAAGATGCTGGTCAGCACACAGATGGTAGACCACCCAACGCCTAGCACCTGTCTACCACCACATGAACCCAAACTCTTCACACCTTTTACACCTCAAACCTAGGAAGCCCTCACTCCTGCCATTGGTCTAGCTTCTGGCAGATGGCAAAGACTGGCGGGAAACAGCCTTGGTACCTGATGGGATGAAGGTTATGATAATGCACATGAGGCCACCCAAAATCAGGGACCCAGACTGGCTCCACTTTCGGCCACACTTGTCCATAAAGAAGATGCTGGAAATTCGGGAAGGCAGCTCAACTGCTCCAAATATTAGCTGTGTCAGGTAGATGTCCATGCCAAAGTCTCCTACTTGGAAGCTGAGTCCATAGTATACCAGATTGTTCACAAACCTGTAGAGTGTCCAAGGGTTGCTGTCACTGCTGAACATATAATACCATCACACCCAAAGAAAGAGGTTGACTTAGCTAGGGTCACCGTGCAGATATTGCTACAATTAGGGAGAGACCATCCCAGCCAGAGAGACACCATCCCACCAGTGTACTGACATACACCAGCAAATGGTAGCCCTCTGCTTCTGTTTTTTTGGGAAGGGTTGGGCTCTTTTCACTCACCAGACACAACTAAGAATCAGGGTCACCTTCCGGAGGTGAGGGTGTCTGCAAAGATCCAAGGCATTCCCCGAGGGGTCTTTCTCTTCTGGGGCCAGCTGGAAGAAGATACAGATGAGAGGCCCAGGGAAGATCTGGGTGGAGCAGCTCTAGGGCAGGGATGGTCAAGGCCTGCTTCAAGTACCTGGTTTAGGAGCTCTGGAGTGAGTTTCTTCTTGTTGACTAATGCTGCCTTCTGGACCAATTGCTTGGCTTCCTCCACCCTCCCCCGAATAAGGAGCCACCGAGCAGATTCTGGGACAGCCCTGCGGGCCAGGAATGGCTATGACCTTGGGGTCCAGAGTCTTGTGGAGCCTTCCCAGCCATTCCAGTGCCCAGTGAACCCCACAGTCAGCTGGCACAGGCTACCTCTCCCAGACCAGCTTCTGATGGCCCTACGAGGTGAGAGTAAAGGGGAGAGTTGTACCCAACCCCACAGCATAGGTGAATAAGAGAGGTCTGCCTCTAGCAAGTATCTCCTCACCAGAAGTAGAATAAAAGCAGCAAGATGGGCACAGTGCTGAAGATCTGAAGGAGCCTCCATTTTCGGACACCGTAGGCAAGTCCTGCTAGCACCATCTGCCCAAGGGCAAAGGTGGCCATGTTCAGGACCACAGCAGGAGTTCTCCATGAGGGCCCCACCCACTCTGAAACTGTAGGAAGAGAGAGGTGAGACTGGGCCACATCTGCTCACTAACTCCCTGTTGTTCCCCAGATGCCACTACAGCAGGGCTGAGGCCTCAGTCCCAGCACAGGGAGCTGTGGTTACTTCATGTGCAGGGTGACTAACAAGTTCCACACAGGCAGTTAGGGGATGTGGCCAACCCAGACCCCAGGACCACATCTTGTGACCATAGGCCCAGATACTCACGTAGGGTGGTAATGTTTAAGGTATATCCACCAATAGCTGTAGCTAGAGCAAAGCGCAGGACCATGTAGAGCTCAAAGCTGGGTACAAAGGCCATGGCCAAGCCCATGATGGCAAATAGGAGCAACTGCACCAGGTAGGAGCTTCTTCGGCCAGTCCTGAGGTAACAAAAGGGCAGGTGTGTGTGGGGACAGGGCCTCAGGGGAAGAAGAGAAGGAGAACCAGATGGGCCTGCTCTGGGGTCTCTGTGCAGGAGGAGGCATGGCCCTTCTCTGGGACCTCAGTTTGAGGAAAGGGGAAGAGGGCTTTATCCTGGAGATCAGCATGGGGGGAAAACATGGGTCTATACCAGGAGGTTAGAGTGCTAAGTTGAGGTAAGCTGGCAAGGTCCATACCGGTCACTGATGGGCCCGAAGATGAGGGCACCAATGAGGAGTCCAGCCATGAACAGGGATTGCGAGATTTCCTTCAGATGCTTTCGATCACAAACTAGGTTGAACTGAGGCAGACACAGGCAGATGTGAGTCTGGGGGCAACCTAGAGGACAAGTGTTTCAGCACATAGCCCAGTACTAATATTTTAATACAGATGCCCATACTTCCCAAACTGTGTGTCAATACATGCCAGTAAACCAGAGTGAACGCAATAGACATACAGCATATTTAAAAATTTAAAGAGAAATTTGTACAATGTTTGACATCTCTCTAACATCCCACAAATTACTAGCCCAGGGTAGTTTGCAGTTGAACGTGAGATTATACTGTTTTCCTTCCAATGACATCACAGCTGTGTGAAGTCTTGTTTTGGGGGGTTGCTATGAGAAAAAGCAAACACCATGTGCAGTCAATGAGGGACCAAAAATTCCAGGACTGAGGACTTGTGTGAGCTCATGAAAGACACTCATTATACTGGAAAGTCATTGCATTTAAGAATTAAGTAACTTCAATTTACATTTACTATTCTTAATTGCTTAAATAATAAGTTGGGCATTTCTTTTTGCCAAGCAGTGCCTTGTGATGGGACTGACAAACTCAGCCCCTTTTACAGACATCTACTGACTACTTCCTGACACACTGGGCCTCTCCCTACAGTCCCTGCACCCTGTGGCCACTTGGGCCTCTCCAAGTTTCCCATCGGGCTACAAAATCCCCCTGGTGCTCACTACTCACAGGAAATCAGAACATTAAGGAGCATTCATATATGCCTTCTGATTAGGATGGAGGAACAGACACATGGGGGAGAAAGACAGACAGAGGCACAGAAAGACAGAGAGTGTGCATCTGGCCATTGGGTACCAATACCTCTGGAGATCTGTAGTCTGGGGACCAAGTGAAGACAATACTCGGGTCCCTGTAGCTCTGCATACTTCTGCGCAGTGCACACGGTTCACCCCCCTTGCTGAACTGTGACCCCCCAGGGAAGTTTTGTGCCCCTTGCACCTATCTCTGCACCATCGCTGAGTGGGGTGGGGATGTCGCCATGTGAGCTGTCATCTATCTTCACCACATCACAGATGCCTGTGAACATTCACTATACAGGACTGTGCACTGCATGCTTTATATGCATTGCCTCTTATGATTCTCACGAGCATCCTGGGCCTATTGCTGTTTCCTAGAGGGAGGAAAAGCTAAGTAGACAATGCTCATCCCATTGCTGTGTGGCAGCTGTTGTTGAGATACCTGTGCCTCACACAGATTGAAACTGAGTGAAGGGTAAGAGAACGTCTGCTGAAGATGGATAGATGAATAAATGAACCAAAGCCTACACAGGCTAAAAAGTCAATCAGCATCACTTCAACAAAGTTTAGCAAGAAATTAACCAATCCAGGAGTCACCATTGTGGTCATACTTCTATTTTCAAGAACAACTTAATTTCTAAGACCTTTTAATGTGTGTCAAATGGTTAGCTGCCTCTGGGAATGAAGGAGGGCAGGACAGGGGACGTAGCCGGTGTTCTTTCCAGTTCTATATAGCTTTGTTTCTGTCTTAAAAATATAGATTGCTTTTGTAGTGAAATGTCATTCAAAATAAATGAAAATAAATACAGGCCAGCTGCTGCCAACCCCAGAAGTCAGAATTGAGTGGCCCTGTGCGACCTTTAGCCTGTTAGCCAATCTGTGTCTTGGTTTCCTAGATGTACAAAACAATGATAAAATGTCCTACAGAGTACCACCTGACAGAACTATAGGAATTACCCCCGAACCTTGTATATCTCAGCTGCAGTTGCACTGGGAGATTTCAGTGGGCCAGCTAAGAAACATCAAGCCCTGCCCTCATAGCCTGCAGAATTTCACCCTCAATTTTTGGAACACTTTGTACCATATCTCCTTCCTTCTGTATTCCAAAACCTTCAATAGCTCCTTTGTTCTCTAGAAGAAAGTCCAAATTCCTCAGCACTGAATCTAAGACCCTTGAAGAGTTGACTCTTGCTTATTTCCCAATTTCTTTTATGTTAGCACTCCTCAGATATGCTGGGTGTTTTTGTACTCACAGACGCTAAGCATGGCTGTTCCCACTGCTTATCCTTTTCCCCATTCTGACCTCTCCTTTTGTCTCAGGACAGATCACACTGCTGCTGCTATACATTGATGGCATTTTTTCCTGGCTCTTCTGAAGTCCACGTGGACAGGGCCAGAAGTCAGATTTTCCTCTTTCCAAGAGTGGGCATGCAGAAAATATTACGAAAATAGGTTGAGAAGGAGAACAATGCTCTGAATTTCAAGGGCACCCAGTTTATGAGGAAATGTGGTCTTTTCAAATTTGTATGATTTATATTTCAGTTTGAGTGTGAAACTACTGGTTATAAGGCAACTTGGGGTGTCTTCTCAGAGAAGACCTTTTGGGTTTGTGTACAGAGCCCCTGCTCATAGCTGGGGAGAAAAGGTAGATCTCACTCCAGGGGAGCTCTGCTCTACAACAGAGTTTGGGATTATTCTGTGGTATGGGATTTACAAACATACAAAACATGTGCATTTTCTGGGGAGTCACAGTGCCTACATGGTGGAGGAGGGAAGAATGTGATAGGGTAGGTAAGCGATCTGAGGTCAATCCCAGTCAGCACAGACTTGGTTGCTGATAAAAGATAAAGAGAGAAGCCTTGGAGAGCTGCTAACAGTTTGTCAGAGAAGCTGAGGTCAACACTGGCTTATAAATCTTTACGTAGATCCATAACAGTTTGGGCAACATAATCAAGTGAGTTGATCTGAGCAATCGTGTCATCTGTAAATCTTGTTTCCTGATATCCACCATGACAAACAAATCTAGATCTCCATCTGAGTATGTGCTGACAGTTTTTGACAGCTATGCAGAGACTGGATTGGTGGAGTCATGGACTCTAGGAGTTTCTGAGAGGGCAGGGAAAGAGGATTATGAACTATAAGCCTGAGTAAACACAAACAGATGTGTTTCTAGTCAGGCTTTCAGGAGTATCTTTATCTTCATTTACAAATGTGAAAGAGAAGTGGGTGCCTGCAGTGACACACTGATTGCCGTCTGACACTTTCTTGTTTGCTGACATCTAGGATGATTTCAGAGATCACCCTTCTACTACTGAGAAATCTACCAAGAACCAGCAGAAGCCTATTACTCCAGAGGCCACTGAAAGTCTGCGAGTCGGTGAAGTGTAGGGTTCTGAAATCACATAGCGAGGCCAAAAGAGGGCATTTGACAAAGCAATACTGGCTGCCCTGGAATCTCCAGCATCCAGGAACAGCAGTAGGTATGTGCTGGCAATTAATAATATACACCTTAGTTGGGAGTGGTGACACATACCTATAATCCCAACTGTCTGGGGAGCTGAGGTAGAAAGATAGCAATTTTGAACTCATTGTAGTGACTTAGCAAGACTCTGTCTAAAAAAAATTCAAAAAAACCCAGAAACAAAAACCACACTGGGGATATGCTGAGTGGAATGCTTTAGGTTTATTTTTCAGTACTGAAACAAAACCAAAAAGCACACCTTTTGACAGTGCTTTTTCTCTCTGACCTTGAGCAGATCCAGTAGTTGATGAAGGTCATGAAGGAGGATAGAATCTATCTTGCCTCCCACCTCTTAAAAATGTACTTTATATATGACTGTAGCTTTTAAGGATATTTGTCTGCCATTTTCTGATTTTGGGGGAAATTAATTTCTAACTTCTTTAACTGATAAAAGAATTAACGTATTGTACTTTTTGAAAGACACCAAATAAAGCCAGGTGTGGTGGTGCACACCTGTAGTCCCAGCACTCAAGAGGTTGAGGCAGGAGGACTGCTGCAAGTTTGAGATTAGCCTGGGCTGCAAAGTGAGTTCAAGTCCAGTCTAAACTACATAGTGAGACTTTGTTTCAAAAAAAAAAAAAAAAAAAGAAAAAGAAAGAAAGAAAAAGAAAAGGAAAGATACCAAGCAGATTGAGTTCAAAGTTTTAAATTATTTTCCCTACTTTGTTATTTGTCATATATGCTTAGTGCAGATTTGTGCTTAACAGTGTATGAGATGGTGTCATTAGACCCTTTATAACTTTCAATAGGGATTTTATCAGTTTATTTTGGTTGTACTTTCTAATTTTTAAAAATATTTAGATAATCTTTTCACCTTCCACAAATCCCAATTTCTACAGATTTAGTGGCACTGAATGACTGTTCTCTCTGTCAATTTTTTGTACATATGTTGTGCTGGTTAATCTTGATTGTCAATTTTGCTGGTTTGAGAAATGGCCATGAGAGTAGTAAAGCACCTTTCTGGGTATATCTCAGTGGGTCCTGGAGACACGACCTTTGGGAGTGCATTTGGTCCCTGGCCCCTTCCTCTCTAGCTCTTCCTTGCTTTCTGATTCATGGGTGCTGTTACATGAACAGTCTTCTTCTGCCATGCACTTCTGTGGTGATGTTTGTGCTTTGGAGACAGCTGACCATGGGCTGAAACTATGAGCCAGACTGAACCTTTTCCCCTTTAAGTTGTACATGTTTGGCATTTTGTTCCAGCAACTGAAAGATGACTAACGCAGAACGCTGGTGCTGCAGAAATAGGGTCATTGCTGTGACTATACCTAACCACGCAGCTCAGAAGGCTTTGAAACTGGTTTGTGAGAAGATTTTGGAAAAGTTTGGAGATGCAGGCTAGAAAAGCCCTAGAAAGCTATAAGCAGAACTTAGATGAAGAATTTTGGTGGAATGTTGATAGGGATGTGGATAGTAAAGACGCTGGTGAAGTTTCTGATGGGAAGGCGGACTGTACTGAGAATTGAGCTAGAGGCTATGCATGTTGCATTTTCACAAAGAATTTGTCTATGCTTTAAAGCTTGTGTGAGGCTGAGTTTAAAAGCACTGGATTAAGTGATCTGGCAGAGAAAGTTTCAAGGCAGCCCGTTATTCAGGCTGCAGCATGTATATCACTGACTGTTTTTAATGATTTACAGTGAAAATGGGCAATAGGTAAAAATGATCAAGATGTGGTATGTATATGTACCAATTCACCACGATGAATGTAATTATCATGTATGTGTACACTAATAACAAAATATAAAACATTGAAAATATTTAAAAAGATACGAAAAACTTGCTTTTCAGTAAGAAAAGAAATGATTGTGCCAGGTGTGGGGCATTCCTCTAATTCCAGCACTTGGGAGGCTGAGGTAGGAGGATCACTGTGAGTTTGAGGCCAGCCTAGAATACAAAGTGAGTTCAAGGCCATCCTGAATTGCGCAGTGAAACCTTGCTTCAAAAAAGAGAAAGTATTATAAAGCTGGGGCCAAAGAAGTGGTTCCTGGAGACACTAGTATCATGAAAAAGAATCCAGGTACTTTTCAACAGAACAATAAGAGATATCTTGATGGAATCTCAGGAATTGGCCAGACTCCAACCATAACAGGCTCCAGGTTGAACGAGTGTGAAATTGTTTAGGATTTTGTTTTGGGAAGCTAGCCTCAGGGTGGTCCTGCTTACTCTGGGATACCAGGGGAGTTTTTCCTAGATTCAGCCATCCAGCCACACAGCAACCACTGGAGGCATGGCCCAAGGAGGCCTTGGATACTGCTTGTGTGGGCAGCAGATATTGGCATCTTCCATGTGATGTTGTTTTTCTAGGTAGGAAGAATGCAAACGTTTTAATATCATGGAGTCTAACAAGATTTCGAAGAAAGGTCTCAGAGGCCAGCTAATGTATGACAGAGTCACAGTCTCTTCTGGGAGCCCCTGAAAGAGTGATCCATGAAGTTCTGATGCTAGGAATAATAGACTGTTTGCTCAGGACAGTTGCAGGCAGTAAACAGAGATTTATGAGTAGCCTACAGTTGGCAAAGCTATAGAGGTAGTGTTGCCCAAGCCCTTTGGAACTCATATCTTACCACCACTGGCTGTAGATTGCAGACATGGAGCTGTAGAACTTAATGTTTGCCCTACTGAATTTTGGTTTGCTTTCTCCTTATTTCTTCCTATCCTTCTTTCTTTTCTTTTAGAATGGAAATGTTTACATTGTGTTATATTGTATTTTGGGATTATGTGACTTAAAATTTTTTCTGGACAGGGTCTTATAGCCAAAAGTTCCCTTGAGTTTCAGAAGAGACTTTGGATTTGGACTTTTGAGCATTGCTGGGACTTTTGAGACTTAGTGTCTTCAGTTGTATGCAGGACATTGAAGTCAGTTTAGGAGGAATTATGTCTTTTTGTTGTCTCTATTTGGAGATTACATATGATTTAGGGAGATGCGTTTGGATGTTAAATTGGCAAGGGGTAGACTTGTGATGTTTAATTTTAATGTCAAATAAGATGCATCTGGTGGATCATGAGGGTGTAACTTTGGGGGCTATATCTGGTCACTGGCCTTTTCTCTCATAGGTCTTTCTTGCTCTCTGTTTCATGCCTCCATAATGGGAGCTGGTTTCCTCTGCCATGTCCTTCTGTCATGGTGTTTGTACTTCTGAGCCAGGAGACCATGGGCTGAGACCCCAGACCAAAATACTCCTCTCCCACTTTGCATGTATCTGGTATTTTGTTCCAGCAACAGAAACCTGACAAGTACATGCATTTTTTTCAGGTATACTAAACAAAGAAACAAACAAACACCAGGACAAGTCTCAAATCCATGTACACTTCCAGTCCAGTTTTTTTACTCTGTGCTTCCCTAGTCCAGGCACATCAAGTTGTGTAGTGCTGCTAGAGGTATTATCTACTTCCTACTTTCAGAACTTTCTTTTGCCTGCAAAGGACTTATTTTTTCACTATCAACATTTTTTTGATGTCTTGGTGCCCAGCTCAGGTACAACTCTTTAGGAAGTTACCTACTCCTTCCTCTCATAGAAGCCAGTATGTGTGAGGGCTCATAGCCCACCCAGCCTGTATTCCTCCACAAGGGGCCAAGATCTTACTCACCACTGGGTTCCTTGGAAAAGGGGAACAAAGTGCTTCCTTCCCCTGACTGTCCCCTGTGCAGTTAATACTCAGTATATTAACTGGGCTTTGGCTAAATGACTTTGCATGAACAATTCAGCACAGGTTGTAAGCAAAGACTAGAGAAGGCCCAGAGTAATCTGCAACACTTTCTTGGCTTTAAGGGTGAGGATATTTGGATAGGTGATCAGAGACTTTATGAGCACATGTAGGCATGCCAACAATATTTGAAAGCTAATGAAGGCCAGAACATATTACAAGGGTTATGTTGGAGGGACCACTGAAAGGCCAAAAAGTTCCAGCTAGGTCAGTGTGGCTCTATCTGTAGACTGGGAGACTCCCTGGATGCCTAGCTCTCCCATGGGGTGGGATGAGGTGGAAAATCAGGAGGGCACAGGCAAGGTATACTCTTATGCTGCTGGTATTCTCAAAGTTTATGGTCACAAATTAAAAAGTGAATCTTTTACTTTGGTTAAAACATTATCTTTGAATTAATTTTCAAACATGGGGGGGGAAAGTGAATGTTTAATCTCTGGGCTCCAGATCTGAAGCCATAAAAATGGTGAAAGTTGCACAGATTCTCCCATGAGCCCATGCCCCTCAGTTTTCTGAACTACTTATGCTGTTTCCTATAGCTACAAGTTATGAGACAGCCGCAGTCCTGCATGGGAATCCCAGCTTCATGATCATCCTCCTATGATGTCCTGGCCATGCCGTCTCCCCCCTCCAGCCTCAATCTATCACCTTGGAAGCAGAAACGGCATGGAGCCAGATGCTCTCAGAAGGCTCCTCTGTTCTGGGGTGGCTAGAACAGGAATGTTTGTGTTTATCTACCTGAGTCTCTCGTATGGAATGAAGCTGGTAAGTGCCAATGCTTAGTTATTCACAGGATAGGAGCTAAAGTGACGAGTGTTATCCTGTACTCCAGACCTAGGCAGGCAAGTGGAGACCTAGAGAGGAGCTGGAAAGTAAGAAGCCAAGCCAGCAGGAAATCAAATGAATGGACAGGGAAAGAAAAAACATAAAAGGAAAACTCAGGAAGATAAGTAAGCAGGCAGACATGCAGGATGAGACACAAAGACAACAGGCCATGGACAAATGGGAAAGTTGGATAGCAAAAGAATGCAAAAGAGAAGAAAACAGAGGAGGGCAGGGGACAAGGGCAGGCAACTGTGCAGACAGCAGAGACAAGCAAAGAGAGAGAAACAAAAAGTAGGCAAAAATGAACAGACAGACAGATGAGACACAGAAAATGTTAGGGAAGTAGATGGGTCAGTGGACACAGGACAAAGAAGCAGGATAGCTGGCCAAAGGAGAAATCGGCATATCAATGGTAAACCCTACAGGCACAGGGACAGAGATGGTGACAGAGGTACAGGATCAGGGAGAGGATCTGCCAGGCCCACAACAAGTGGGCCGGCAGACTGAAGGCCACCCTTACCTCATTCATTAGGGATTGGGGTTTATGCTCAGGATAGTCCCAGCCGGTTTCACAAGATTGTGTCTCATTGAAGCGGTGACCGAGGATGTCCTCCAGGCTGGCACTGTCAGGGGGTGGCCGAAACATGAGGCAGGACTTGGGCCTGCCTGCAGCATCCAGAGGCACACTGAGGAACAGCTGCTCAGCAGCACTCCAGTTGAAAGTATGATTCTTGACCCAGGCCACTGAACAATAGTGGGCCTCATCCCGGACCATGAACATGTGGCCAAAGACCTGGAAGGCAGAGAGGAAGTTGGGGACAGACAACAGGATCATCATCTGTACCTGGAAACGACCAAAGTCACCTATTTCATCCAGAATCTGCGCAAAGCGAGCCATGACTGCTGGTCACCATTCCTTAGCCTGGGAGCACCAGACAGCTCTGGAGCTCAGCTCTAGGGCAATGGCTTTTTGGGTGATGGTGACAGCTGCATTAATGTTTAATCAAGCTCTGTCTCCCTGCCTGTGACCTGAGAAGAGTGGGACACGATAAAAAATAGTCTCCTCTGTCTTACAGCATCTGAAGAGTTCTTATGATTCTGAGGGATTCAGCTATCATACGAAGGCCTTTTGATAGAGTCTTTTAGCTTTTGAGCACCAAAGACAAGCCAAGAATACCTTTTCAGGCTGTAAGATTCAGCCAGTGTTATGTAGCTTGCAACAGCCACCCCCAATAATCTCCAGCTGTAACATCCTAAACAATTCACACGAGTTCTAATGCCTCCCATTACCAGGTAACCCAAATTCTGAAAGTAGTTGCAACAACTCAGGTGACATAGACGTTTCCTTAGGCACTAAGTTACGCCAGGCATCAGGGAATACGTCAGGAGAACAGCAAGAAATCAGTCTGCATATTATCTCTGCCAGCAGCTCTGTCCAGCCTCTTAACTCCAATGATCATGTTTTCTGCTGTGAATTTCTAGTACATGGTGATGGTATGCAACTTCAGTAAAACCTAGGAGGGAGCATTCAGGCCAGGGATTCAGCAAAGGCATAAGGCCTTTCTTTTGCACACCAAAGACAAGGCAAGAAACAGAGAATTACAAAAGGGCAATGAGTGGCACTCTTTTTATTTTTATTTCTGCAGTTCTGGGTACTGAGTCCAGGGTGCTACACATGCTAGGCAAGCGCTCTGCTGCTGAGCTACACCTCCACCCTCAAGAGGTACAGTTTGAGATCTACTCTAATTAAGGAAGAAAGTGTCAGCATTCCCAAGATAAGAACAAACACAAGCTGTTCTCTAGGGTAGCCCAGACATCCCAAACATTTCAGAGATCACAGAGGAACAAAGGAGAAAATCTCTTTCCACCATAGCCCATGCATGTGCTAATACATAAGCTGCAGTGTGCAGACACACACATACACACACATACCTGCTTGTGTATGCAAGAAAGCCTATTTTTGTGCTCTGCATTTTAAAACATGTTCAGATTGTAAGAGATGGGCAAAGGAGCGCAAGTGGAGGGGACACAGTGTATCACTCAGCTTCCCGTGGCTGGCACAGTCTCTCTGATGCACACAGTTGAGAGGGGGAAGTGTTTATCTAGGGTTAGGGTTCTGTGCTTGGCTGGCTCAGAGGCAGCAGCGCCGTGGTAGAGGGACATGGGAGGAGAAACTGCTTATCTCATGGCAGTAGGCAGTACTGAGGACAGGAAGAGAGGAACGATGAGAGATGCACCTCCCAGAGGCATGCTCCCCCGGCCCATCTCTGCTAACAGGACCCCCCCCCCATAGCTCGGTCAGCTATTAATTCAACGACAGAATGCTCCACTGATGAGGTGAACACACTCTTGACAACATCACCTTTGGAAATGTTCACCTCTGATCACATGAGATTTGGGGGATATTTTAGGTCTGAATCAGGCACATTTCCATCAATGGGACAAGGAATCTGACATATACAACTCAGAGGAGGAAGGGTTTATTTATGCTTATGGTTCCAGAGCTTTCAGTTCAGTGTTAATTGCCTGAAAAGCAGAAAAGGATTGGGAGAGGAGCAAGGTAGAGGAAAGCTGCTCCCTTCCTGGCCAGCAGGAAACACACAGAAGTGAAGAGCCAGAGGCAATGAAGTGCTCTTCTAGATAATGCTCCCAGGGACCCACCTTCTTCCATCAGGCCTAGCTCCTAATAGCACATTCAGCTGCGAACTTAGTAGGTTAATCCAATTGGTTTAATGGCCCCATAATCTGATCAACTTCCTTAAAGCCCCATCTCCGGAGACCTGCAGAGGACATTTTACATTTAAACAGTAACATTTGGCACCTGGCCCCCAAAAGGCTCATGCCCATCTCATTATGCAAAATGCATTTAGTTTAGAACCAAGAGATGTCAAAGCCTTGACAATTCCAGCATTACCCAAAGGTCCATGTCCAAAGTCTCTTCTGAGACTCAATGCAAATGTTTAGTTACAAAACCCTGCGAAGATGAAAAATAAAGTTAAATACTTCCAGAATTCAGTGGCCCAGGGTAAATATTCCCACTCTAAAAGGGAGGCATATAGAAATAGAAAGAAGTCAAACCAAAGCAAGAACAAAATGCAGCACGGTAAATATTAAATCTTACAGCCACAAGTATAGTAACTAGGGCACATGGAGTGAGATGTGAGTTCCAAAGGGCAGCTCCACCCCTATGGCTTTGCCAGTTGTAGCCCATGTGGCCTCTCACTTTGCCTGTTTTTTCTTGCTTCCATCAACTTTCCTTGGCAGATATTCCATGTTCCTGGAATTTCTAGCTTTCTGGGGTCTCTAATACAGCTTTGGCTTCAATCTCATAGCTTTGTACCTTGTCTTATTTAGGTAGGACTTCAGGATGGTGCAAACCAGTTAAACAACTCAGAAGGATCTCAACGAGACCCAGGGCACACGTAGAGCATCAAGAATCCACAATGACTGTGCAGATCACAAGCCCTGCATGCGGGACCACTCAGAAAGTACCATTTTCAGTTCTTCATTTATATATGATGTGATAGGACAGCTTAAATCTGACATTATGTCAAGTGAGTTTCTGATAGGTCAACCATCCCTAATACCTTGTTTGTATGAGGGAGAAGCAATCTAGGAATTCTTTTTTTTTTTAAATTATTTTTTGAGATTTGTTTTTTTTTTAAATTTTATTTTAAAGACAAAAGAATGGAGACATATGAAGCAGAAAAGCCATAAACAATACAGAAAATACAAAGTTATACAGAATATAGTAGGGAATTAGAACTGGATGTTGTATTACATAGTTATCTTCACATTAGTTAACACAAAAACATTAAAGGAAATACCAAATTATAGATAAGATAGTAGGGAATTTGCACTGGATGCTGTATAATATAAAGTTATCTTCATTTCTGCTA
>PVLD010028646.1:0-19141 GCA_004027595.1 Dinomys branickii
CTGGTTCCCCTGTATCTTCATCTTCAAAACTTGTTCTGGGTGGGGTTGAGTTTTGAGACTGTGTTTTGTTCCTCTGTTTTCCCATTTTTGGGTATCAGATTCAAAATGTGGAGCTATAAATTCCACGGGCAGTTCAGCAGGCGGAGGTCTGCTGCAAAGGCTGCTCCAATGATTCCTTCTCTTTGAGAGAATGTCCCTTAAGCTTTCTGCTGAGATTTGTTCTTCTGTCTTCCCAGTTTTCGGAGTCCCTGCAGGCAGGAAGGTTTCAAGGTGCCAGTTTTTTGTGCTATGCTTGCAATCCGCTGCTCGCAGCCACTTGTTTCCTAGCGCTCTCCGGGTCTGGGGGCGGGAGCGGGATGCTCCGCTCCTAGGCTGCGCACCCTGCCCGATGTGCGCAAAATGTGAGACTGCCCGGCGTTGCCGCTGCTAAAAAGCCGATCTCTGTCGGGAGTCGCTGGAAAGCTGCACCAGCTCGGGAGGCGGGAGGGACCGAGATAGCTGTGGCCCCCAGGGCTCTCGGACCCAGCCAAGCCCCCTACCAGTGCGGAGCGTCTCCGGCTCCCAGCGTCTGGGGCGTTCCCGCGTCTCGCCACGGCAGTTTGGGCCGCCCTACCGCATCTCCCCCGGCAGCTCAGAGAAACACGTTCAGTTTGATCTTCCCAGCCGAGGTACCGGCATTCACGCTCGCCAAGTCTGTCTCGAGTGGTGGTGTTTATCAAGGAGGATCGCTCCTTTGCTGCTCACCTGGTCTCCATCTTCCCGGAAGTACCATTATCTTTTAAAGTAAAAGTTAATTTTATTCCTATGAAATCCCTGAGAATAGAAGTTTTTATCACCTATGTCAGTTGACAATATTTTCTTCTGTTTATGAAGAACGATTTGCAAAAGCCATGAAAGTTTCACCACAGAGCAGGAATCTGCGCTGATTCTGTTCCCCTTTCATGGACTGGTCTGATCTTTGTAATTCTTTCACACAACATGCATGTTTTGTTTTTTGTTTTGGGGGGATGTTTTTGGTACTGGGGATTGAACTCAAGACCTTGCACTTGCCAGGCAGGCTCTTGTGCCATTGAGCTATCTCCCCAGCTACAGGAATATGCTGAAGACTTCTTATGTCCAGCAAGGAACTGTGGTAGGTGTAACAATCCACAGATGTGCTCTGCCTTTGTGCTGGACAGGCTCTTTCCTCTCTCCTGGACCCCAGCTCCCCCTGGAAGGACTATCAAGGTCTTGTCCTACAGGATTCAGCCTAAGTGTCCCCAAAGAGCAGCCCCGTGAACTGCTGCCACCAAGCTGGGATGTCTTCTCAGCAGCGTGTACCTCACAACACTCCTATAAAGTCATCTGCCAGAATTGATTTTCCTTGTTGTGTCCTGCTGCAGGGCAGAGCACATTTCTAGACGACTACTGTATGCAACCATGAGAGCACATACAGCTAGCTCTCCAAGGGCAAGGAGGAAACGGCAGGGCTTATTCTCCATGACTTTAGAGCAATTGGAGATTGGATTGTGGCTCTAAATTTGCATTGCTTCCACAATGAAAAAGTCTATGTCTGAAAATCTATGACTGAAATCTTGTTTTTGAATACAAGTGAGAAATTGCCTCTTAATAGTTCTTGAGCTTCAGGAAAGGAAATGTTTAAACACCAACATTTTAAAACTGAGATTTAGGAGGAGGAAGTTATATTCAGCAGAGGAAGCAGGCTGGCACAGACACACATGGCTGAGCAGGAAGCAGGCGTGCTGCAGGTCTGGGAGCTGCTAGGAGCTTCGAGCTGCAGCGCCTGGCAGGGTGTCCCTGAGATATCATCTAGTGATGGAGGAAAGTCTGACATGGGGCCATCTCTTCCCTAATTGTTTTACTTTTAGCCCAGCATAACTAACAGAAGGTATATCTCCCAAACATCCCGGAAGAAGTCAATCTGCCTGTGGAAAATCTGATATCTAAAAATTAGCCTGGACTACATCTCAAATACTTCGCATAAATGACATGGCTGCCAAGCAGGATATGGTAGGTGAGAAAAACAAAAACAGAAGACCAGAAGCAGCCCAAAGGTAAGTAGCTGATAAAAAACAACCCTTTCAGAAAGTGCCAAGGACCAGATTCGAAGGTTTGTGTGGTCAACCTCATCTCTGATTCCTCTCAAGAAAAGATGTGTGAGCAACTTATTACTACCACTTCAGTAGTTGCTTATAAAGTACTTCAAAGCAGTTCTTTAAGCCTCTTAAATTATGGGATGCTACTAATTGTGTTATAAAGAGGATGACTTATTAAGCAAATGTACACATCAGTCTAGCCAATTAGGACAAACTCTGAAGGAGTAGAGTCCCAAATCAATAGGCCCTATTGATGTGTGTTTGGCCACACTTCTAATGTAGGATTTGAAGCTAAATTTAAAAGCAAAAACCTATTACACTTCCTATGAGGCTTCATCAGTAATTAAGGATTTATGCCTGGGTGCACATTAAATACATATATACATTGCATTTTAAGACAAGAAAACTTTAAATAGACAATAAAGTATGACACATCTCTCTAGACAATTAGCAGGGCACTCCCTGCTAAAAAACATTCAAGCCAAGCAGAGTCAGGCATGAACAGGTGGCCAAGTTTCTAAACCTTGGGAAGCAGAGCTCCTCTCTAGCCTGGGAAGAAGTGAATCCCCACTCTGGTTAGAGACCAAATCAAGACTTTATTCAAATCTACAGATACAAAAAAAAAAATCTTTCACACATTCTGAATTAAAAGCATAGAGTAGGTTTTTAGGACTTAAGACATGGTTGAAGCTCTAACACAAGTTTAATGGTGAAAGAGATACTATACTTTGCTGATGATTTCCAGTAACTTCTTTTTTTTTTTTTTTTTTTTTTTTTGCGGTACTGGGGATCGAACTCAGGACCCTGCGCTTGCTAGGCAAGCGCTTATTCCACTGAGCTATATCCCCAGCCCCTGATGATTTCCAAACATAAGCTAAATATTGCTTCCAAAGTAAGAGTTAAAGTACTAGTAGAAACTTAAATTTGTAAAACTATTGTTGAACCCTATATCCTGAGTGAGCCTCTTGTTTTTTAGGGGCAGTATTAAATGAGGTGTTATCTAATGTAAATGTGAATGTGTTTGCTAGTTTTTCAATGGGTAGCATGAACCCCAAAAGGTAAGGAGTTTTCCCTACAACATATAGCCAATAAATAACAGTTTGTAACAGAATTCAAATTGCTTCGATCAATAACTAGAAATACACTCATTTGGCTAACATTCTTGAGCATGATTTTTAATCCTTTATATGACTTTTTACATTTGATTTCCCCACCTATAACACCCAAGTTACTATCATTGTCCTCATACATATGAAGAATGAAGCCCAATGTGGCTGTGGAACTCCTCTAAGGTCATATATGGCCAGTAAATATGGCGGCAGGAGTGAAATTCACTCAGGCTAACTCTACAGAACAGTCTTAACCACTATACCCTCACTTTCATTTCTCTATCAACTTCCTTATAATAATAGTTTTTGGGTATTTTATGTATCAGATACCACAAATGACCAATTTTCCAGTAAGTCTTCCTCTAGACTAAGGGGCAGAACAGAACCACTAGTGCGTCCTTTAGGTCAGTCAGTCTGTAACCAAGGTCTGCTCAAAGGAAGTCCCTCCCACTGCCCACAATTCCCGTCATGACCTGTTACGGCCTTTGGGTTTGGGGCCTCAATGCTCCAAGACTTCCTGACTTCCCTCGCTTTCACATTAATTGTACTTAGGCCCTATTTCCATGTACATAGTTCTTTATGGAAATATAAAAATTCCTTTCAGTTACCTATCCCATCCATTGCTTAAATCCCTTCTGTGATATTCTTGCCACATGGTCTAAAAATTCTAAACATCCTGTGATGGGGCAGCTAAAAATGTGAGAAATTTCTTCTTCATATTGAGATTAAATTTAACTGTAGTTTCTATTTATTTTCCTCAATTATAACACTTAAATCTAATCTGTCGTTACTCTCATACTAGCCTGTTTTGAAATCTTACTGTTATTTTTATTTTTTCTCTTTGAAAATAAAAAATAAATCGGTTTTACTATTTTGCATACTTAATAAAAATAATGGAACCTGTCTCTATAAAAAAAAGTATAGGTACAATAAAGGTTTTATAAACAATTTCTGAGGATTGTAGATACCCCCAAGCCTATGAAGAGTCTATGAACCGTCAGTTTAGAAATTCTTCTAGCAATATCTTTTGAAATTCTGTAAGACAAGTCTTTTCTCCTCTATATTTTATGTACTGTGTCTAAGTGTACAGCTTCCTGTTCTCTTCCCACTTAGCTGCATCTGCTCATATTTTGGCCACTCATCTCATGGAGACCTTTGTGCATCCAATTCCACGATTTAAACTACTTACCTTCCCTCCTTCAATTTGCTTTTAGGCCTCATCAGCTGCTCCAGAATGTTTTTTGTTTTTGTTTTTGTCTTTTTGAGATAGGGTCTCTATGCAGTTCAGGCTGGCCTTGAGCTTACTTTGTAGCCCAGGCTGGTCTCAAACTTGAAATGATCCTCCTGCCTCAGCTTCCTGAGAGCTGGGATTACAGGTGTGTGCCACCATGCCTGAATTGCTCTAATATTTTTAAGGCAAACTCCTGGGCCAGAAAATAGCCAGAAACAGAACAGTGCAAATAGCAGCTAGCAACCTGATGCCTGAAGGGTATCACTCAGGTGGGTGGGAGGTGCCTGTTAATTTTGTTTTTACCAAGATCATATACTGAAACTAAAGTACATAAGTACACAAGGAAGTGCACGAACAAAGAACTGCGTTTGTTCTGAGTTCTTCTAGATCAGGTTAGCTCAGCAGTTGGGCTAACCAGCTCAGGGAATATGAAGACATGTGAAAGTCACAGGATTGGGGAGCTAAGTACTGATTGCAAAATTTCCTTTACAGTTTAGTGTGTGACCTTAGGAAACCTGCACATATTCTTAAATCTGAAGACCAAGAATATCCTACCCCTCTCCAATAAACAGAGTGGATACCTACTGGCTGTCTCTGGGTTCAATAATTCTCATGGCCACAAAGTTAAATACCATTCTTTAGTAGATTAATTTGCTTTATTTATTTATTTTTTGCTGTATTGAAAGTTGAATCAAAGCTTTCACACTAAGCTGCATCCTCAGACCTTTTTTATTTTTATATTTTGAGATAATACTTTGCTGAGTCACTGAGTTGCCCAGGCTGGGCTCAAACTTTCAGTCTTCCTGCATCAGCCTCCCAGAGTACTGACATTAATAGGCCTGCATCGCCATGCCTGGAAAATTTACTTTCTGTAAAGCAATCAATTCCATGCTCTCAGATACCTTTCACTTCTGGTGGCCTAGAGTTTTGTGGATGAATTCACACTGCCCATGTCTATGTACTTTGTAGATTATAGAAATGAGATCAAATCCATTCTCGTGGAGGTTTTTTGTTTCAAAACTAAGAGTTTTAATGAACCCAGAGTTGTAGAGTAAAAAGAAAATTGAAACAATCCCATCAGCGGACTCTGCTATTAAAACCAAGTGATCGTGAATGATTCAAACTATCCTTTCTCAGCCTCTTCTGAGGAGCTTGGTTCCTCTCCTACTGTTTCTTCCAGTTTTCACTCTTCTGTTACTCAAATTTTCCTAAACTAGAAGCATGTGTTAAACGGTCAGGGATAACACAAACAGCGTTTGGATTCCTTTCTGTGCCTTACCCTTTAATAGATTCTAAAGCATTTTGCTATACACAAAGCCTATCACATAGTATAATTTCACCTGATTAGTGATACATAGTAGGACAAAGTATACAATCCTTCTAATCCTAAACTTGCTTGGAAACACTGAGGGAATTTTAAACCTGCTTTTACCTAGATCTGGACCCCAAATATTCTGATTTAACTGATAAACTAGATGGACCAGCAAGAGTATAGTAACTTCTCTAGGCACAAACAACTGTTCTGATCTGGCTCTCAATTCTGCCTGCACAGAAGAATCACTGGATGAATTTTCCAACTTCCCAACCTCCAGACTCTGATTTTATTGGCCTGTGGGACCTGGGCATTGATGTATTTAACACCGTCTGGGTAATTGTGATGTGCAGGCAGGGCTGAGAACCACTCCTCTAATTTCTAGCTCATTAGTCCTATCTAATGGAACATCTGACCTCCTACTCTCAACCACACTGGCTACTCGTCAAATGGAAAAAACCTTGGACCTCATTACAGGGTACAGATGTACCTCTATTACATCAAGTAGTGCCAACTGCTTGCTTTTTCTGAGGACCATAACCCTCTTATCTTGTAATCAGCACTCCCTGTTCTGTGACTTTGCTGGCCTTTTTGCCTCTCAAATGCTTTTCATGTTGTACCCCATTCCTTTCTGTCACCTATGTTTGCAACACCCATACACTCTGTCTAGTATTTGGCATACTTTGCCCAGTATGCCAAACTCCTGCTGCTGCCTGAATCATCCTGACCAGATTGCTCTTCTGATTCCGATCAGCTACTGTTAAAGGAAATCTAAGAGATATGAAGCTGAAAAAAATCCTGTCATTGTTACCATCAAATAACGAAACGCTAGCCATGTGCAGCAAGGGAACAGAACACAACACACCCTCACACTCGTGCACACTAGAATGATGCTGGAACTGCGATGCAGTCTTCCGGGGAGCATTGGCTGTAGTTCCAGCCACGTGGATCCATCCCCAAAAGCCCAAAGATGAGAACTGAATACTACCAAGACAATAAGGCACTGCACAGCGAGCACAAAGCGAAATCCTCAGGAGCTTATACAAGATAAAATAAATGGGTTCACTGAAGACTTAGATAAATTTCATTATTGACAGATTTACAATGAGTTTACATAAGAAAAAAAATTAACATCTAGAGAGAACTTTACAAGCATTTAAAGCATTTCATGTCCACTGTTTTATTCAAATTAGTTTGAAAGAGTGAATAGTGTCCCAAGTATGTTCTAGAAATTTTGAGGCCGGCCTTGTGAGGCAGCCACCACCGTTTTCCACAAGGCCCTCTGAGAGGGACCCTGAAAGGTACCACTGTGCCCTTTCCTCTAGTGGTGTCTACCCTTGTGACTAGAAGTGGATTCATCACGAAGCTCATAAAGCATTCATCTTTCACCTCCTTTCCAGAGCCCTAAGCCAAGCCCAGGCAATGGGTTCCCACACACATATTTTTTTGTCCTATGGCAAAAGTCAATTATTGTCATTTGCTGTGATTCATCTCTTCATTCTGAATATTTACTTTAGTACATGCTCTGTATTTGTAGCTCTGTGTTCATTTTCTTAAGTATGGACCCATTCACTCTATGGCCCATTCACTATTTGTAAGTCGCAGTGTCTGGCTAACCCCTGTAAGGCCCTCGATTTCTCTCTGTGCTCTAACTCCTTCTCCAGCAACGCTGAGCCTTTGAGGTGAGCTGTGCCTGGCTCTCCTCTCTCCTCAGCAATCTCCCTCACTGCTATGACCCTCTCCTCACAGAAAATGTCTCCCAGGAGGGACAGAGCCTCAGGTACTGCTTTCCAATCCTTTCCTTGCCCTCTCTTTCTAAGGTTTGATGTTAAGTACATGTATGTGTGGGGTACAGGTGAGGTTTCCATATAGCCAATATATATTTTGTAAAGATCACATTAGCATATCCATCGCTTCAGATATCTATTATATGTTCATGGCAAAAACAGTCTTCTCATGGCTCCTTCCCAGTATCATTTCCCTTCCTTTTTTTCGCCCTTGAAGGAGTTGAGGAGCTCAGCTTCTGTGCTGGGACTCCAGCCTCTCACCTTCAGAGGAGCCGTTCTCCTCCTAGCTGAGCCTCTCCTTCCAGTCTGCTCCCGGTTCCCTCTGGGTACTTGCCTGCCGCCCTTGAGCACACTCAGCACTTGGCACTCTTAGCATCTCATTCGTAGCTTCTAAATTTTCATGTCTTTAACCAAGAGGAAAAATAAAGCAAATACTGAAAATACCATTTATCTTGAGTTGCTTTGGCACACACACCCCAGAGGAAAGGCCACAAAGACTTGTGGCGTCTGTGCCTGGCTGAACCCTGAGGGCATCCAGTGTCCTCCTGAGGTAGAAGTTGCCAAAATAGACACCAGAAAACACAGAAAAGAGAAATGTAGTGTCTGCTTTTCCATCCACAAAGTGTGGCTGAGTGCACCTGGAATTCTACAGGCAGCCTCGGCAGGGCAGAAAGGGTGGTCTGGGGACAAGGGCTGTCCCAGGAGGAGACCACATACATAGGCACCGCAGAACCCAGGCCTGCAGCGCTGCTCAAGGCTGACTTCAGGTCAGCCATGAAGAGTTGATGAGAGTTCACTCTACAGCAGCTACCCAGCATAAGAAAGGGGAAATTTTTGTTTTTCAAAGATCTGAATAATACAGACTTAGGCTTAAAGACTTGTCATCCTGTGTGTTTTAGCTAGGAAATATAATGAAAGAGGTTACCTTAGTCACTGAATATTTTGCCGATCACAGTTTTTCTATATTAATTAATTCTCCATGGTAATCCTAGGAAAATGTTTAAAATATGTTATAAGATTATGGTCCCTAATTTTCCTCTCAGCAAAAAATTTCTAACAGTTTAAATCTGATTTAAATAAAGATTTTAAGGAGTTGAAGAGAGGGGAGGGGAATGGGGAAAAAAGAAGCAGGATATACCATGACTGGTGCACATTGTCTGTGATGGATGTGATCATTAGGTGTATCTAAAAAGCACCAACGAAGTTATTTGAAGAGTAAAGATTTTAGTAATGAAGCCTTTAAATGAGAGTCCCAGGGTTAGATCATTGCAGTTGTAGTTGAGTAGAACAAGAATTTCCAAAACAAAAAAAAAAAAGGAAAGAGATTTGAAATTTGCCTTAGGCTGACTGTAGAAAATTGCAGTAGTTTATACATAGTTTGTTCAACATACTACATCCCACAATGTGTATGGAAGCCCAAGAGAGTCCACTTCTCACTAAACATTGTACAATAAAACATTAAGGCTGTGCTAAAGTCGCACATTTTCACCTATTCAGGAGCACACTATGCTTATTTTCTGGGTGTAAGACACTTAGTAATTAAAGGAAATAAAATGAGGAAGAAACGCATAGCCTTAGATATTTTTTCACATGTCATTTGCTAGCTCTCCAGTACTAAGTACTAAATTAGTAACTGTAGTTTGCCAAAGTTTAAGAAACAATAGCATATGAATAATAACCAAGACCTGTGAATCCCTGACAATTCTAACACTTTTAAAGTAGAAGCTTTGTGCTGCGGATATAGCTCAGTGGAATAATCACTTGCCTAGCGAGCACAAGGTCCTGGGTTTGATCCCCAGTACCACACACACACACACACAAAAAAAAAAAACAATAGAAGCTTTTTTTTTTTTTTTTTTTTTGTGGTACTGGGGATCGAACTCAGGACCCTGCACTTGCTAGGCAAGCGCTTATTCCACTGTAGAAGCTTTTTAGCTATAGTCTTCTATTCATTATTACCACCCTGGGGATTTATTTTCAACATTGTAAAGTGCACGCTCCCTAGAAAGCTCAATAGTGGTAAGCTTAATAATGACCAGGGTGGAATTCAGTCCATGACTAACACTGGCCATCTTCGACTCATTTAGCTCAGTTTTACAAGGCTCCATTGCTCCAGGCAGGAGGAAACAATTGGCCTTACAGAAACACAGGTCACATTCCTTACCATATGAGACAGGAGGCTTGTATTCTGCACAGCAAAAAGTCCTAGGGAGTCAAGATATCCAGGTTGAAGACAATAGCAACCAATGGGCTAAACTAAAGAACCGGATTAGTTCCATATATTTCTTCACAGTTGAAACGGACTCACACGCAGCAGAGGTGTCAGGGCCACTTAGGGGATCTACAGGCTAAAGCAGAGCTGTAGCCTGAACACCATGGGCCACAGCAGACAAAGTTGTGAGGCCCCATTTTCCTTCACAGTACAAGACTCAGCGGTCACCTGTCACATCTCACTGAGGTACCGCAGCACACTGGGACTCAAATTAGTAAATATTTATTCCAACAAATTAAAAACAATTTCATACATCCTGTGTCTCTTTTTTGCCTTGCTTTTTGTTTTACCTCTGTTATTCCCATGCTTTGGCACATATCTGAGTGTTATAAATCAATAAAAGAATGATAGAAAGGTCAAAAATTTGAGATATTATGTTACTAAACTTAATTCTTAAGAATAAGAATTTTTTAAAAAAATGTTCAAAGTGGAAGAAATCCTTGGGAACCCCCAAAGAGGACCTAGTTTTATGCATGCAAACCATAATGCCATTAAGTAATTAAGTCTTTAATTCGTTTAATAAATATTTATAATCTTTTGTATATAAAGCATTGTGTCAGGCTCCTGAAATCAGTGATCAAGAGGAGAGACCTGGACACTGACTCATATTTACATTCTAGTAGGAAAGATAATTTAAAAAGAAAAAGAAAAAATATGCAAATAATGATATCGTTATAGTTATGATTAGTACTAAAATGGAAAGAATTTGAAGAAATGAGAGAGTGAGAGATAAATCACTCACATCCTTATGAGTCACGTCAAGAATTTTCTGTTTCACCCTAAGAGAAATGGAAACCATTTCAAGATTTAAATTAGAGGTAAAGATGGTCGACATTTTATGTTTTAAAGAGCAGTGGTCTATAAGTCTTTAAAATGACCACAAGTGCAAATGAAATGAAATGTGAAGAGGAAATGCACAAAACAGGAGGATGGCTGGGTGAGAGTACATGTCCCTCTGGGGTGGATGGTGGCAGTTGCACCAGAAGCGTATCAGTGGACCTATGGAGCAAAGAGTCAAAATCCATCTGGAAGGGAGACCTGAGGGTATTTACAACAGGCCAGAATGAAGAGCAACATTATCATCCTTGTCCAGGGCAACTGGGAGGCCAGGGAGATGGAGAATATCAGATAAAGGCAGAACTGAGGGATAAGCAAATGAGTTCAGACTCAGACATGTTAAAATTAAGATGGGTAGAAACACCCAACAGGGAACACTAAATAAAAAGCCATGTATGACTACATATGACTTTGGTTTCTTTGTTGATGAAACCAACCTTCCAGTCACTGGTGTATACATGACTGTTTTTATAAGTGGTTGAAGTGGATGGGACTTCACATGAGAAAGAAACAAAGATCCAAGACTTATTTTTTTAAAAACTCAGATGACTAAATAGGAGAGGAAGATCTCCCAAAGGAAAATGAGAAGGAGTGGACACACAGGGCAGACAGAACTTTAGATTGTACATGCTATGGCTTATTGTGTGGTGCAGAAGCCAGAGAAAGAAAGAATTCCAAGTGAACAGAATGATCACAGGATGAAATCAAGTAAAGGGAGGACAGCAAGCCCCACTGAACTCTGAAGTTCAGTCACTACTGAGATCTCAGAGTAATCTGAGTGGCATGGTTGATTGGAAAGGATTAGATGTGAAAGGCAAATGAGGGCATTAGGAAAATGTGCACAGAGATTTTTCCAGATTCCCAAGCAGGAACAGGGTATTGATGTCCTGCCCTCAGTTACACAGCCTGCTTCTCCATTTCTAAAATGAGAATGTGAATTGAACTATACTCAGAAAATCACTTCAAAATTACATGGGTAAAAGCTTCAAACATGGCATCATTCCATTTGATTAAGTTCCACTCAGATTTATTATGCACATTTAGATCCTAGGAAACAACCACAATAGGGACAATGTGCATTCTTGCCAAGAGCTTATGATTTAATGAGGGAAATGGAATAAAACATAAACTTAAGAAAATGTGGAGGTGACAGCACACATAATATGCTATGGGAACAAAACAGAAGCCGCTGACCCCACCAGGAAATTTGAAAACTTTCTAAAAGTAAAGACACATGAACTAAGTTGTGAAGGAATCAAAGAAAATTATCCTAGTGGTGACAGGAAGTAAAGATAACATTGCAAAGTAACTTTATAAACAAAGGCAGAGGCCTAGAGACATGAAACACAACTAAAATCCTGCACATGGCTACCCCTGGGAGCCTACAAACACATCATTTACTAGCATATATAGCCAGAGTAAGGAAGTTAAGTCTGGAGCAGTACACAGGCCAAGCTCACAGAGAATTTGTGTGCCGTGTTATGGGGATTTGATTTTATGTTCTTGTAATTGTGTGAGTTCAAATCTAAGATTACATACCTGTTAGGTCTGTGATTCTAGTCAAGTTGCTTAAACTTTCTGAGCTTCAATTTTCTTCAGAAGAGTTTTCATTTTCATTCTCCTTAAATGATAATGCCTACATCCTGATATGAAGATTTCATTGACCCTCAGTTGTGATTAAAATTGTTCTCACAGTAGGAAGCAGCCCAAGAGAATCTCATCCAATATACTGACTGTGCTATGGTGTGTGTCTCGATGTCCCTCCAAAACCCCGTGCAGTCATGGAGGGGGCTTCTAGAGTTTATTATGATCCATCCACGGTCCAGTGCTGGGATTATGGGTGTGAGTGTTACACCGTCCTGAGGCAGGTAGTTTGCATACAATGTACAGGAGAAAAAGAGGCTGCTTACCCCCGGCTTCTCCCTTCTGCTCTTGCTGCCTTTGCTGTCATCTGCCACCATGAACCGTTGCCCTCTGACATTTGCTACTCTGCCTGGGAGCAAGTCAAATATGGGCGGAAACCTCCACAAACTGTAAGCTAAGCAAACCTTTCCTTCCTTAATTTAGGGTATCAGGTATTTTGTCTCAGCAATGAGAGAAAAATAACAAAGACAGACTGCAAATAAGAAAATTAAGTCCCAAAGAGATTGATAATTTATCTAAATTCATGCCTGGAAGAAGAAGCAGAGACTAGAGCAAATCTTAAGTTCCATCATCTGACACCATGATACAACTGAATATTCCTTGCCACCAGGAGTTAAAGAAAAAGTGAAAGCGATCAAAAAGTGAAAAAGCAGCCGGAAGACAGACTATTTAATTTGGAAGGTCCAGCAGAGATGCCATTTTCTGATAGTGAGCTTCAAATTGAAGACTGAGAATTAAGAAATGAGATACAGTAGCTACATCTCCAGATTTATCTTTCTTCCTGGGGCAAACAACCATGAGCTCCCAGCTTGCTGTATATACCTGGAAGTCATCCTGAGTTTTGAGAGAAGCCATGACTAGCTTAAACCCTTGTTCTGTCATTTCCTACTTGTGTGACTTGAATCTACTGTGCCTATAAGATCTGAAAGTCATGCACTGCTGACCTGTAATGAAGATTAACTGGGTTAGTATGCACGGACATACTTAACATACCCCCACACATACACGAGGCCCCAAAATATTTTTTTTTATTTCTTCTAACAAGAATACAGAGCAAACCACCACAGATGAAAACCATCTATATTTAATGAGATATGCCCAATTTATTCTCAAGGTAGCCGAGAGAATCTGCAAGTGGACAGTAGACTTCTTTCTGAACTCTCCCCTATCTTCTATATTCCATTCTCCTAAGTGCCTGGAACGTCACACTATTTGATAGCCCAAAGTCGAAAGACCAGAATCTGCATTGGACTTAGTGGAGGCATCGGCTAACAAGAAAGGGACAAGAGATGGTTAGTGGGTAGGTGTGATGTCTGCCATCAAAATAAAAGCAACTGAAGGTAAGAAAATTAAAACTGGGTGAAGCAGGGAAAGAAGCTGACAACCAATGTGTCATCATCCCAAACACAAAAAGAATGCCTGGCTGGAAAGATATAAAATTCTTTTTCCAAAATTATT
Source organism: Dinomys branickii (assembly GCA_004027595.1). Lineage (NCBI taxonomy): Eukaryota > Metazoa > Chordata > Mammalia > Rodentia > Dinomyidae > Dinomys > Dinomys branickii. Next base: position 13,747 of record PVLD010028646.1, read on the forward strand.
AACAGCTGTTGCCTGCAAATTATTTTGACCTCATTTCTGTGAAAAGGAAGACAGGAAGAGTAAGCACTTTTCTATAACCTCATGATCTTTAAGGAAGAAATAAAAATTTGCTTGCAGTGGCTATAAAACTGGTTCTATAGTCTTCACATGATGTGGTACACTCCATCTCTCTAATTAAAAAAAAGCAGGGGTCCAGAAAGAACAGGTCACAGGCAAAGTATACATGAACTAATTTTTTACAGATACTTTTTCGCTTTCCCTAAATGCACTAATTTCTCTGTCATCTGGCCTTCATTAACATGCCTGCTTCCTGTGGAAATAGCAAGGCAAAACCAAAGGCAGATGGATTCCTCTCTGTCCTTCAAATCTAGAGCTTCATATGTAATTTGATTTACCAAATTCACATTTCATCTCTCTTCACCTTTTGAGTATCACAATCTTCTAAGTCCTCACCTTACAGGCTGTGTGAGAGTTGAACCTTTCTAATTCCTCTCCTTTTTTCTGTCTAAAAACAAATGAAGTTGAGATTCATTCACTTTTCAATCATTTTTTAACACACATGGGGGGTCAGGTGTTCTGCTCCACACATGCGACATAGAAGACATAGATCTTCCCTCAAGGAGTTCTCAGTCTAGTGTAGAGAAGACGTTGAAGGCTAGTGATTGTCCTGCAGTGAGATTCAGGCAATTCAACGAAGTTAAGACTGGAATTTAAAAGGCTCTATCTACCTACAGACAAACCAAGAAAACATTCATGAGTAAGAACTATTTTGAGTTGGAGAAACTAATTTCCCAAGATAACCACAGAGCAAAGGACATAATGACAGATGCATGATAAACATGGTAAGGTAGGAAAGGAAGGTGGCAAATGTGTATCTGCCAATTGCTTGATATTGATGAAATGAAGGTTCAGTGGAATGAAGTAGGATTGGTGAAGCGAGGTCAAAGAAGCATCAGAGACTAAATTATGAAGAGTTTTAAGTACCCCAGCAAGGGGGTTAGTTTTATCATGAAGGTAATAGATATTCATTGAAAGACATAAGTCCATGAAGTGAACAAGATTTATATATTTTTAAAACTTCTACACAGTATGGCAAGAGGTTTGGAGAGGTGGAGAGCTGAGGCAAGAACACTGTGTGGTTCTGGTAAGTGATGATGGGAACCTGAACTGCAGGAATACAGGGATGTAGCTTCTGGCTACATCATGGTAAAAGTAGCTACAATAGGATCATGAAAGGATTTAAGTGGGAAGATTCTGAGACGGGTCCGAGAACAATAAACTCCCAAACAGCCAAATTAGAATTTAGTAGCGCTTTTAATAGTTGAGCCCAATGGCCCCCACTCACGCCTCTGTTTCAAGGCTGAGAAATGAGAGCCCTGAGCCCATTGTATGCAGGGCTTATAAAGACAAAAACCACAATGAATACACAGGTGTAGCAGGGGCGTTATGCTTGGGTAACTGTCCTGTTTCTGGCAGGGACTGGCAATGCTTTTTGAATTCTTTCTGAGAAAGAACAAGGAACCTTTAAACAATAATTACGTTACCATACATGGACTTTAGCTGTTTGAGGTGAATCGAGGGTCAAGCATGGGGTCAGTCTAGCAAGCAGCAGGGTACTTGGGCCTTTACAAATTCATCTGAACTTCCTATAGGACACAAGAGACTACTTTTGTGCTGTCTAATAAGTATTTAGACATACATATAGATCTTGGGCCAAAGTACAGAAATAACATCAGGGTCAACATAAACCCAAGTGCTAAGAATGCAACTAAGTATTGTGCATAACATTCTCTTGTGCTCTGGAAGCCATATTTGCTCAGGAAATCAGGTAGGAACTTCAGTAGTTTAATATGTGTATCTCCATCTTCTTAAAGGAAGAGCAGAAGACTGGTGATATTGAGAAGACCGGCTATGAGGCAGGAGGGTCATTGCAAGTTCGAGACCAGCCTGGGCTACAAAGTGAGCTCAAGATCAGCCTGAACTGCATAGGGAGACCCTAACTCAAAAAGGCCAAAAAAGAGAGAGAGAGAGAGATAAGACAAGCTAATTAACATGAAGGATGAGGGAGAGCTCCTAAAACAAAAGACTGAGATCTTAGGAGACACATAAGAGGATTAACATGTGGCCTTCATCCTGAAGGCCAGGAGAGACTTTAACTGGCTGAAAAGCGCGCCTCATCTCTACCAACTCCTTCGGCTGGCAGTGAGGTTAGGAAAGGGAAAGCTAGACTCCATTAACATCAAAGAATTCTGCCTTCCTATCACAGAGAAGAGGCACAATCCAGTAAGGCAAAGAATTATCAAGAAGACCTTAGGTCACAAAGAGAGAAAGAAAATCCGATGGGTAACCTTCAATGTTGAGAGAGGTATGCAAAGTGGTTACAGAATATCTGTGCAGGTGTAATGGAAAATGAGGACAATCAATCTAAAATTCTCTGAGCATTATTGTGCAACTAACAAAAGCAATGAGTAAGCAGAAACTGTAAGAAAACATGAGGTAGGGAAAAAATATTTTTAGGGGAAGGGTGACAGTTGATTAGTAGCAACCAGAGCAGTACAGGCAGACGCAGAAAGATGCTGAGTCACCGTGAAGATTAAGAATTAACTCTGTTGACACTGAGCCATGAAATAACCCGGTTTCCAAAGTGTACTTTACCAGCCCTCCCCATGGAATCCCTAGGTAGCACCGTTCTCGCATTTCCATAAAATTTCTATGACCTTCTACAAATATCTTTATAATAAATCTCCAAGTACTTGAAGGACTCAGAGAAACTTATCTGTCTGGCAAACAGAATTTCCCAACACATCTTCCCAACATTTCTAAGAAATGATATAGTCCTTAGAGTGTGGCCACCAAAAGTGAGTGGAATTCCACAGATACACTGCTTGAGGAGCATGAGAGAGAGACTATTACCCAGTCTCTGCTGAACATGGTCGTTTGTCTTGGCAGCCCCATCGCTGAGGTAGAAGAGCAGAAATGAAGATAGGCAAAAAGGACATAAGGAGAATTGGAATTTTAACAGTGTACTTTTGGGGAAAAAAAAACTACAGCTTTGAGACACAAGCTCGGTTTTCTTTTTTCTTTTCCTCTCTTCTCCCACGACACAAAAGACCTGGGCAACCCCCTTTTATCTGTGAGTTGACCACCTCTTTCCACCAGTAAATTGCAAGTAAAGGACAGTATTAGTGGGCAATAGGTGTTAGCTTTAAACACGTGTGAGCAGTTTGCATTGTGACCTACCTCGCCAGATGGGTGACCTGACAGGCAGCAAAGACACACATCCAAGGTCACCCAGCTTGAGGGTATGCTCAAGCCCCATAAATATGGCAGCTCCAGATCATATTGCACCTCTTTTGAAAGCCCTCACTCTATTTCTCTGAATGTACACTGTTAAAATTTCTGTCCAGTAAATCCCTTTATGCCTCTTACTAATGCATCCTGAAAACTCTTTTGTCCATGATGCAGGTCAGCCCACCTGCAACTTATTCCTAAGGTTAGAGTGGGTTTAGAAAACTCGTAGGACTGTGTCCAGTGGCACCACCACAGCTTGTAAAAGATCTTGCTGTCGACTGAAGCCTTTAATTCTTTGCATTTGATTCTATATATTTGTTTGATATGTAGTTATGGGGCTCCTCCTCTGTGCCAGGTACATCTCAAGGCATTGGTGATGCAGAAGTAAACACAGTCCCTGAACTCATGGAGCTTAGCACGCGGGGTCTTAGCATGCAGACACTGAGAAAATTATCACACTCACGAAAGCATCCCTCCTTCCTCTTTCTGTTGGCAGGAAACCAGAGAGGGCCCCAGGGTTCCTTCCCAAGAAGGTCAGTATCCTGACCTCAATCAGTGTTATCCCCATTAATTGCAGTCAGCGTAAAAGGATTAAGCCTTTCAGAAGATTCCACAAACACAAACTCTCAACTTGTGGGGCTATGATTTCAGCTTCTACCCCCATCTCCAGCTCCTCCAGACTTTCCTGTCCCCTTAAAAGTGCTCAGTCCAGCCATCTGTGGTACCATTTGCCTGTAATCCCAGCTACTTGGGAAACTGAGGCAGGAGGATCACAAGTTCAAGGCCCGCCTGAACCATTTTGTGAGATCTGTATATGATCAAATAGATAAATAGGAGCTGTGGATGTGGCGCACTGGAGAAACATTTGCCAGAACGCATGAGAACCCTGGGCTCAATCATCAGCAAACACCCCAAAAGGTGATCAGTCTCTCGTCATAGAATATATAAGATCTGGAAAATTCCCACAAATGTTCCTGTCACCTTTGTACTTCAACTCTGCCTCTTCTCTAGACTATTCAAGGTGGGGCTTGTTTATCTCTCTGGGCCTGGAGATGAGAAGTGAGCCTTCCTCACACACACACACACACACACACACACACACACACATACACACACACGGGGGGGGCTTTGAAACTCATGTCAGCAAATTAAACTATTCATTACTTCCCATGTGGGAATCATCTACTCACCTGTCTTTCTTCTCTGTCCCCTTTAAACCACTTCCAACACTTCCTCCCCATGACACACCTGCCACTCTTTGCTGACGACCCCGCCACCCATGTCAGCGGGAAAGTCGGAGCAGTCAGAAGGGAACTTACATGAACTCTTCACAGCTACCTGCCTAATGACATCAGAACCATTTTTGTCACCCTTCATGAACTCTTTTCTCTCTCCTCTAAAGTCTCTGCTCGAGAGCAGCACTCCCGCTACCCTCCCATTGATCTTCTACAGGATTTATGGGGGGGTTATTTCCCAAGAGCTCGCAAAACGTGTTACGTATTTTCCCACCCCAAATCCTCTTGAGCCTACTCCTCTCTTTAGCTTCTGCCCTATTTCTCCCTCCCTCTTTACACGACAGATACTCTATCACTAATTGGTCTCTTCTTGAACCTTTACCAATCAAAGTTTTGCCCCGAAAATCCCACGCTTACAGTCCTTTTCAAGACAGCCATGGAGTTCTTCACGCTGAGAACTCCAGAGCACCATTCAGTCCGAGTCTCATTGCACCCATCATCCACCTCCAGCCCACTACGTGCACCATTGACTCCAGCTGACCTCCAGGACCTCACACTGCCCTGCCTTTCCTCCTACTTCACAGGACTCTCCTTTCTTCTGCTCTCCTGCTGATTCTTATCAATGTCCTCATCTCTAAATGCCGGAGTCAGCTTGACCCAGTGTCTTCTCGAATTCACTTACTTTCTGAGTGAGCTCATTGTTTGTTTTTTTTTTAATTTATAGAACTTTTAATGATAGTCACCCAAAGAGTCATATACAAAGAGAGCACAAGAAATCTGTCCATACACTAAGACCAAAAGAATCCAGCTGAGGGTCTGGATCCCATGGCAATGTCCTGCATGAGTCTAGCTGAAGACCTAGAGCCCAC